>QFET01007010.1:0-15536 GCA_003316355.1 Tuber calosporum | reverse complement strand
CTATTTTCACTTCCCTCCTCCCCTCTACCCCCCCTCTCTCCCTCCCTTTTCAAACTGTTGATCCACTCACAACCTCCTGCTCTCCTCAACCTAACACTTTACTGCCCTTACCACTAACTGACATCTTATTGGTTAATGCTTTGGACTTCCATGTTCACCTCTGCATCCTGCCAAACAGGATCAAGAACAGAAAACCCTTCTCAAGATTCTTTGTCTACAATAAAACTATGGAATTGTTCAAGAACTTATTTCGAGGTTATCAGATTTGGGCCTTATTTCAGAGTAGTAGTAGAGGAGGAGGAGAAGGAACAGAATGAGGGAAGGTTCTATACAAGCAGGTGAAGTTATATAAAGGCTTTTAAAAGGGAGGTCGTGTCAGAGGATGATGTTGGAATAAATGCTCTCAGGGTAGATACTAACATTGAGGTGTATGTATGGAAAAGCTTTGGAAAGTCAGCGTGTCGACCTTCCGAGCACGAATGACTTAGCTATATACTAAGTCTACCAAAAGGATGGATATTAGATCGTTAGTAGATTTAGCAGGTATTTCACTTTGGTGGGATAACCTCCTCCAGAGTGAAAACACTATCCCACCTCGGATGAATCGATACTTCAACCATAGTTCTGAGATACGATACAATAGCAAGCCCATCATCTATGAAAAAAACAAAAGTTAGAGCGAAATCACACACTTTAGCTTTATTAGGAAAGGAAAGAAGGAGATCCCAACACGGGGTGGGCTATATACGGGACATAACAGGGTCCCTGTCCATAAAGAACGAGTGATTGGGCATGAAGATGGGGCGGGGTGGGCTTGGGCACGTGGGACTATTAACACTTGGACTTTGGGAGGGTTTTAGGGTATTATAAAGATTTTGGTTAATAACGGATGGCGATTGATGGCGGCGGTGGCATGATATATATCATACTTTCCCTGTAGTGGGGGGGTTTAGGTGTTGGTCTTCTATCGCTTTAGGTATAACACCGCATAATTTTATTTAGAGGCCTCCGTGGGTTGGGCTCATATGCTGTCGCTCTAAAAGACGAAAGTGCTATGATATCTTCAGCACCCCAATCTTAAATTCTATGGAATGTGTTGAAATGAGCGTGCTGTGTAAATTATTGCACGACAGTACTCCCTCGCCAAGTTCCAAACGACTAAACCTCATAGCGCTCTCAGTAGAGATATGATCTACCATAACCTAGATGAAGAGACTCAATCATTGCGGTTATATAAACAACTGGCGATTGGATTGTTACACCTCTATAAAAGCACTAGAGATACACCGCTTCCACTACGGCAATCTCAACCAAAAGCCAGTAGAGGGAGGAAAGGAAAAAAAAAGATATGACAAGAGTGGGACTTGAACCCACGCTCAGTTTCCCGAACCAGGATGCATGTTAAGATAACCTTAACCTGGCGCCATAACCAACTCGGCCATCTTGCCATTGAATACAGTTATTATTTTAGTTAGATATCAAGCTTGTGTGTGGTGTGGCATCTGCCTAGTGGGTCTTTTTTTTGTTAGGATGAGTTCTCTAGTTGGTATTTTGCTAGCGATTCTAGTGGGATGGGCGGGGCGGTGTCACGATACTGTGAACTCATGGGTCACCTCGCTCCATGAGAAAAGTCCTGGTTGCCCTTCCTAGGCGAGATACCATTAGTGTGACAAGAGAGGAGTAAAAGCGATGGCATGGTATCTAAAGCATAGATCTAAGTCCTTCGCCATACCTTACAGGCCCAGTGATCTACCAACGACCCCCCACCCTACGTTAAAGCACTCAGTAATTATCCCACCTAAAAATTCAAAGAGAAACCACCACCTTTGTCTGCAGCTTGGCCACCGAGGATACCAGGGGTTATACAGCGGACTGAAAGTGGGCTCATGTCACCACCTAGTAAAGTCAGAGGAATTGGTATGAGGAAGTTTGAAGAAAGAGGAATGGAGATATGGGAAAGTGAGGCCTGGATCACGGATGGAGGGTGTAGTAAGCGCTGGTGCTAGACTTCTAGCAGTGAAGGGCAAAGATGGTGCTTCTGTCTCTGTAGCGTGGCAGGTTACGGTGTGTGGATACACCACCAATCACGGGGCCGGTTCCCGGGAGCACAGTGATAGGGAGCGGAGCATTGATGGCCACTGTAACGGAAGGGAGTAGCAGTTTGTAAAAGCAGCCAGCGCCCGTGACGGGGGGAAAGGCGTATACCATAATATCGAGACGTAGTGGTAAGTACGCTACCCATACTTGTAGGGAACGTTGATGCATTTCGCGGCGAGTTTGGCCTGGTTTCCCTTCCCAGCAACTTTGGTCATAACTTGGTGGTTTAAAGAGCCCCCGGAACGTTAACAGCGTTGAGGGATTTATTAGTCTTTCTATCTCCAAAACAGGTCTCGCATCTCGCTAAATCGAGATATAGCAAAAGCATGCAAGCAGATGAGATGAGAAAGGCTCCTATCCAGAAAACAATCAGACATCTTCATGAAGATCGGATGGTCTATAACCACAGAACTTAGCGTGTAATTTGCGAAAGGGAATGATAAATGTTAAAAATGATACAAGTGGATACGGGTAGGACACCTACAGATGAAACAGCGGATGTTACATCTTCTAGAGCTCTGAATCATTCAACTGTAGAATTCGTCATATTCTCACTTCAATCCTCCGATGTCGTTAGCCAAAGGCCAGTTGTTACAAGGGTTTGAAACTATGAAACGATAACCAACCAACAGTCCCGCCTCCAACCGAGCCTCGGTGCGCCAAGTCTTGGCAATAGCTTGACCCAACGACATTTGTTTACACTATCTCAAGCACTCCGCCCCCCACCATGGATCCGACAGAAGCCTCGCGAAAGCTCCTGCAAGCTTTATCGGCCCGTGAAATTCCACTCGGGGAAGAGGACGTCCTTTGGGCATTCAGCAATGCCAAAAATGCTGTTTCAGTGACGCAATGGGTTGAACGGTATATCACGGACGAGACGCTGGTCTCCCTAGAGGAGCTTGAGATGTAGGTCTTCCAATTGCAAGCGTGGGACAACCATTCGGGGATTAACATTTACAGATACAATCACCTCAAGAAGGCAGGCACGCTATCAAAGCTGCAGAGAGCACACCCTGGGCTCGAGCTTGTCAGACCTCGATCAGAGGAGGACTTGGAGATTGAGATTGAAGGGCTACGAAAGAGCACTGAGCTGCTGAGACAGCATACGGCCCAACTGAGGAGACAGAAGGCAGCTCTGAAAGCTATGAAGGATAAGACGAAGGCGGATAGGGAACGCAAGCGAAAGCTAGATGAGCGGAGGAGAAGGAAGTGGCTGTCTCAGAAGGAGGACCTTCAGGCTGCCGTATGTTGCTCCTCAGGTGGATATACGCATGGCGAGGTTTATTCTAACAGTGATAGATTGATGATTTATTGAGTATCCTAAAAGAGGAGATTGTCGACTTGGAGCAATATATGAAGGAGTCTGCCGTTGATGTTGAAGGTGTAAATAAAATGTTGGAGAGTGATGACAGAGTACTTGCACGGCTGGAAAGACTTGCGGGCGGCGTGATTGTTAGCGAAGGCGGCGATGACGGGAAGGAAGTTGTTGAAAGAGTAACTACGCTTGTCAAAAAGCAAGAACCCTTCTCAGTTTACTTCTCGCGAGGAGAGTACTAATGAATTTTGCAGGTTATCGACCCTTTCGGCTGCGGCCCTAAAAACCCGGCTTGACCGAATTTTCTTGGAAGTAGCTGGCTCGCATAATTTGGGGGATAACGACCCTGAAGCAAAGGAGCTCCAAAAAGACCTTGAGAGCCTGTACGCCGAAATCCCGTCAGTGGCAGAAATGGCCTCCGAACAAGAATTCCTTCAACCGGTACTGGACGAGGTACACAAAGGCCGGATGAAAGCTAGCGAGGGTCTACGACTGGGCGGAGCATACGTCAGTTCTCTCTTTTTCGAAGCTCTGTAGGGTGTTGCTGACATAATTACAGATTTGTGATGTCCTCCACCATCTCCAAAAACGCCATAGGGCAACCGCCCAGAGCTTGAAAATAGAGTTTTCCAAGCAAAAGGCAATCTCTACAGTCTTGGAAACAATTGCGGTGGAATCAGTCTCCCCGCTTACAGTCCCCCCCAAGGTTACCGCTCCAAGCACGCCCCCACCAGCTCCAAAGAGCCCTAGCTCAAGCCCGAACAAAAAGCTTCCTTTCCGCACGATGCCGGCTTTCACTCCTCCGCGGCACCGACGTGGTAGAAGCGCGGATTTTTCACTTGATGAGGACGAGTATCCTGAACTGCGTATGCTGGCACTATTGGGTATTTCTGTTGCACCAACTGCCACCCCTCTTTTCGTGTCACCGATTAAATCTGCATTGTCAACACCTCCTGTCCCAGTGATCAAGGAATCGCAAATCAGAGGCCATATCGTTCAACAAAATTCCAAGCTCAAAGCACAAGAGAAGGAACTTGCAACTGGAGAGGCAGAGCTTACAGAAGCATGGAACGTAAGCCGCCTGCTAGAGGCTGCGCTAAGGTCTGGTAATGACTTCCCAGGCGCTGGATTGGTTGGCGAGGAGTTAGTCAAAGACTTAGAGGAGGTTGAGAGTAAAGTTGGCGCTGCGGCTGGGAGGATGGAAGGGATTGCTGGGGGCTTGGAAGAGTTGAAGAAAGGTGGTGGCGATTTGAGTGGGCGAGGAGAGAAAAAAGCGTTTGTCGAAAGGTGGGGGAGGTGATAAGTCCATATTTTAGCATATCCCCAAAGATAGACTTTCTGGGTGGGAGATTATACCCTGGCAGAGATAGCGCGCACAAAAGCTTTAATAAAATAAAATTAATGTCTGCTTTCCCCAGGATCCGACCCCCCTTGCGTCTGGGAGGATGCACTTACCTTAAGTTGACCCTGAAGTGAAGCACTATAGACGGAACCTCTTCTATCGAGAAAGGGGTATAAGCTCGACATCATTGTTGGCATTGGGTTATTTTTTAGCCGGCCGAATATAATAGGTCAAAATGTCCGCCACCATCAGCTCTCGAGTGTGCAGCGCTGCCATATATATAGCTGGATTCCCTTTGCCATGAAAGATCACTGGAGTCAAATATTCCCTCGCAGGTTTATATCGAACTTTCCCGATATACTCACAGTATTATGTTCATACGTATCCATGGAAGAGGAAGAGGGTAGTATAGAATCCCTCCCAGGAGTTACTACACTTTCCATCACCCACTAGAACGGGCTAGCACCATATGTATTTACTCCCCGGTCTCGGCCTAAGGTAGAGAGCGAGCCAACGCTCAGGGCTTAGTGCGGCCGTGGGTTGTATATCTTGAGAGCGACTTAGCGGAGAGAGGGAGATATGGCAAGGCATGATAATTTCAGTGCCTGGATCTCAACCTTCATTACCTCTTGTTGATTCTCGTGATGGCATTTTGTTCTGTTTGGAATCCATACCTTCTCTAAACCATTCTCATCCAAGGATCGAGCTTAGGGGTAGCCCCCTCCTGATGTGACCCTACCCATTAAGTCGTTTGGAGATCTCAAAATTTGAATTTGGCGGCTGACCTACGACCGCCCTAACAAAGATATAGTACATTACCTTATCTTCGTATGGCAAGAACAAGGACGCTTTTCCACCGCTGCCTTAATTGCCTCGCTAGTCCCCATCACACAGCCAAATGGGGAATAAAGGATGTTTGTTTCCAGGAGCCAGATGGGCCTCACTTGTAGCTGGCCTAGCAATCACAAACATAGTACCGGTATTCGGGGGCATGTATAGGGCACAAAACGCGCGAGGGACAATCTTGAGAAAGATACTAAAATTTACGCTCCGAAACCGTGACGGCGGCCGATCGTGGGATAAGTGGTTCTCCAGAGGCACAATAGACTTGTGATCACTCTTTTCGGTCTTGATGTCTATTTGGTCGACAGAATCGTGGCCGGCATCATTGCTCCAACAGTGCTATAAAACCGTCCCGAGCTGTGATCCATATCAACTAGACCATCTATATGAATGGGCGCCCAACTAGTCCCCTCTGTGTAACTAGTGATTGCTCGTCATTACGGACCTAATGTGCTGTAGGTGAGTGTACAAAGCAGTGAGTTTTCTCGATCCGAGTCCTTCTATTGTAAGGACCACATCATCCACATATACGGGGGACTCTGCAAACCTTCAAAGGCGTTACCTATGGTAGGGTAAAGGTCTCGGTGCCAATTGGCTCACCGGGGAGGGCTTTTAGGTGCTGGCCGGCTCAATACACTGAAATTGGGCAGTCATTCCGGAATGTTAAGGGGTTTTGCCAAATCTTAAAGGCGCCTTCCACCTTGGCTTTTGAGTTTAAGAGGATACCTAATAGCAGTATTCTCGATGTTTGTTTGATTACCGAATTTGGAAGGATGTACCCACGGTGGAAATATGGACGGCCGAGTGGGCAGCGATAGCCAGCTGGTATCACAGAAAGGCCTCGAATCCGCACCTTTCGTTTTTTCTTCAATGCTCCCCATAAGGACAGAGAAGTTCGTGGGTGGCTAGTTCAGGAGGGAGTTATGATCCTGGGGTATTGGAATTCCATTTTACTCTTATTTTTATTTTTTATTTATTTATTGACTAGGTCTACACTCTCTTCGCCTTAGCGGCGCTTCGTAACCTTAGGAAAGGGTGTGCCTTAAAGTATCATAACTTTGTGCGGTGAGGGGAGCAGGTAAAATGACTGGTTTTGGGGGCTTACAATAGCTTGCTCTTTTACCTCGCACTTCCCCTCTCTAGGTATTCCGGAATATCATGCTTTTGGGATTGTGTAGGGTGGGGGGGTAGGATGCCTGACCAGGAGATAATAGCAGTGGGCACATGAGGTAATAAGAATGTACAGGAGGTCCGAATATCAAGGTGCCTGGATACGGCTTGGGGCTCTGGTCGCCTCCTGAGCTGAGAGTATAGCAACTTCACCCGTCACCAGAAAGGCCCAATACTAACTGGCGCACCCTTCTGGGGCAGGATTCAGGTAATCTCATCTGTGCTTGTTAATGCCCAAATAATACGTTATAGTTACCGTATTGCAAGCCGATACTGCGCAGTAGCCAACAACTATAAGGCACAGTATCGGAAAAAAAGTGCCCTTCAAGGAATGTTCTCAATATTATAAAGGAATTAGCCCTTTTCTTTCCAAGATCTTAAGACAACCTGACCGTAGAATAAATTGGCAAATCGGCGTTAACTTCAATGCTGCATCTAACGCTCCTTCCCGAGTTCCCGTATTCTCTTATCCACTTACCCACCTCCCATGCTGTTAATCTCACCTTGCCAGGTCTGTTATTTCTAAATACTTTCTGGATACCACTGGCTTGGCAAACCAACGTCCAGGAGGTCTATAATCAACTATTATATGCTATCAGACCATCCCAGGCATGGCGGAGCCCATTAAACAATTGAAAGATTTAAAGCGAAAAAATAAGTGTGATAGCTAGTACACTCTCCTGCTAGAACTGGTGGATTTCAATCCCAACATGCCAAAGACCGAATGAGACCAAGACACCGCTCTAGCAGGCTACTGTAATCAAGAGCGGGGGGATTATAAAGGTCGTTTGACCCGGAGGATCACCACACCCCAGATAACAGTAGTAGGGCTCACTCCCATAGTCTATCGAAGTTGTGCAGTGACTGCCGTGACGGCTATGTGTTAATCCTGAAACCGGACAACAATAATCAGAGGCAGCTATCCTAAAAAAAAATCCCATGCCTCTCTACTACATTTGAATGTAAAAACACAAGTTCCCCCTTAAAGGAGCCCATATTGTGGGTGTCAGAGCTCTCTTTTATATTTGTTCTTCATCCTACCAATACTCGCCCCTAGCCATCTCCCCCTATAGAAATTCTTCACGGAACCCACCTACGGGCTACAGCTCTCGCCTCAACCCTCTCTCACAATGCCGGATACACCAGATCTCTGAAATTCATTAGGCCAGGCAGACAGCAGTCATTCACAATGTCATAGCCCATCACTCGCCCTCTAAACCATCCAACCGTGAAGTAGAAAATCACTTGAAGCCCTATTTTTGCACAATGAATGTCCTCGATAGTAGCCGGCCATTGTTTTTGCATACTCCGTTCTTTAAAGCTCCCTCTTTACTTACCTTCTACCCCCCCTTCTATCCCTTATTTCTTATCCTTCATAACTCTCTTGCTAGTGTTTGGTGATCTATGAGCATACAGTTACGAAGCCCTGCTTCTCCCGCACCCTACCCGAGTAAGTATTGGAAGATAGGCTTTATTTCCCATTTCATATTACACCTTCCTCAACATAAGGCACGGATACTCAAGGTATTGCGATGGTTGTAGGTTAAGCCTTCATGCTCTTGCACCTGTCTTCTCCGGAGTCCGCGTCTTTCCGCGGTGAGTTCCAGAAAGCGAGCTGCGGCCTACAGGATAACCTGAAAAGGTCAGATTTGCGGAGGTTATTTTGCTGGATCCCACTAATCGCTTCTCTACGCCCATCCAAGCTGTTGCCAGTATGTAGCCTTCACCCCCTCCTGTTGGCTAAGCGACTAGACACTCTACACCCTGTCCAGCCCTGCCATATCATGTCGTGCATGGATCGCAGGGCCCGTTCCTCTCATGTTCAGCTGCTCCCCAGTCACAGTATATACACTCTCCCTACTTGGTCCTTCAGCTGTGCCTTTAACCTTAATTTAGGATAAGTTTGTTAAGCCTCACAATAGAATTAGAGTTCACCTGAAATCCCCTTTGCCTAGGTCACAAAATATCCCATTTTCAAAAAAAAAAAAAAAAAAAAAAAACTCCTAGGAGCTTTCCAAACGCGCCCGTGCTGAACGAGGCTTAAGCGGTTCTCCCAGAGAGTTACTATGCTAACTAGAAACTTTTCAAAAATGAGGGTTTAATATAAAAATGTTTGCCAACCCTAAAAAATTCCCAATCTAAAACCTCTGCAACTTGACGATCAATTTACGAGGTCCCCGAAAACCTGGTGGGCATCGAGCTCCCTATATAAGGCCATCCAAGGCCCGAATGTGGGAGATAATTTGGATCTCACTTCGGTACCCTATCGACCAAACGTCGCAGTCTGCCATGCTTCTCACTAAACTACTTTCTTTGATACGGCTCCCGTTACTCGTGCTGCCGGCCTCCTACGGTATCACTGTCTGGCGTTCCGTCGATAGCCCTACGGTAACGCTGGTGGGCGAGCAAGTGCAGTGTGGGCACATATGAGCGGTGGGTTCGGGGGCTCGGGGGCTTTTCGAGCCTACCCTCTATGCCTCCCTTCCTGTTTTTTTTATCGTATAGTACTACTTTACGCCCTGGATATTCGTTGCCGACCCCTACTACAGTTTGTCCGGCCGTGACCTCTCCCATATTGTTGGATGACCTGACAACTATGTCCGAGCGATATCTTATGAATAATACAATTTGATCAGGATCCGGGAGTTATCCGCTTTAGGTGCGACAGATTTGGAGCCCATAACCCCAATCTCACATCTTGAGCCGACTTCATAGTTAATTGTAAAGTCCAGTTTCAGGATACACTTACTGATGGTGGCTCAACCAACTAAAGCCTCCAACTGGGAGTGCCCCACGGGTCTCTGAGAGCCGCATGAGGCTCACTTTAACAAAGAATCAACACCTCGATATCCATAATGTATAATGTATTACCATACATCAAAAAAAAAACCCCCCCACCCACCTCCCCGACCGGGAGTTACTTTGACTCCCCATCACTCGGCAAGATCGGCATAATTCTCCACTAGCTCCTATCCCCTAAACCACCGAGACACTCAGGTCCATTCAAAATGCTGAACACTAGCCGGAGTAATCAAGAGCAAATCTGCGCGGACTCTCTCGTTTCCTTGCCATACTGAGCAGTACAGTACTCGAGTACAGATTGGCGGTATTCGAGCACTACACCTCTTGAGAACAGCAGGGTTTTTTCCCACCACGATCACGATTACCCCAAGTAGGATAGTGTCCAACATTTCAAATGGGCCTGAACGTCACAGCTACCGAGGGGATAAGCCAAATTACCCGTCACGTGGGGCGCCCGCCGTCTATATCCCCGATTGATATGAACTTACTCATAGGAAATCAGAATCCCCATCACCTACTATTTGATTTGGCCCTGTTACTTCTACGCAAATTTACCTTCGGAACACTGCCGATCATCTACTGTTAAGGACGAGTGAGAAACCATGTCGAAGAAATTGCCACAAGGCTGACGTACAGGAGCACCAGACCAAAAGGCGATAGTGTGAGCCATAGAACACTTCAGTGGGCTCCCAACTAAACCCCTGCCAGAAGCTCAGTATTACATGATTTATTTCAAAGCGTGGGGTTGTCTATCCATCTTTCAAACGGCAGACAGGAAGGCCAAAATGTAAGAACATAAACCTGGAAATGGGTAGGAAGGTCTCCTCTACGACTATTCCTGAGCCCCTTCTGCAAGTACGTTCTAGAGAAGGTCGATGAAAGGTACTAAAGGACAAGCTGATGGGTCGGGATGAATCCAATGATCATGGGCCATTCAGGGTCTGATTATCCAAATTTGCATCAACCCATCTAGACTCCCACATCTATCAAAATCCTATCTAGATTTTTTCATACAGGAGGAAATTTTTCTGGGGACAATCTAAGGTTAGCCGCAAGACTCCATCCGTGGAGCAGCCTCAACTCATTCTAGACCCGCTAATGGACCTAAATAGCAAATCTACAAGACCCTGAAGAAATTAGGAGTAAATTAGCTACAAAATTACTCCAAGCACTGACCCCACATCTCTATTCCCCGCAAATTTCCACCTGGGCGATTTACCACTTTACAAGAATTCGTTGGGCATTTTTGGAATAGAACTCCCCTCAATCCTATCCCAAGGGAACGGCTTCCCGAAAGCCTACTGGCCCCGGGGGAAGTTTATTAGCGCCAATCTGTGATTACGGACCGTCACGTATAATCTTAGTTGAGGATACTATAAGATATGCTCACTCTTTACACGATACTTATAAATGTGATTTAACGAAGGCCATATCTATTTTTTTTCCCGTGGTTGCAACAATAAACAGGATTGCCTTCTTCCGGAATAGGAATTCTCCCGCCCATAATGTCCCAATTTCCCAATGCCCCACACCCCGCAAACACATGGTAATTACTAGGCTGCCATGTTGTTAATCCATAACTTCCGGGATCTAGTCTAAGGTTAATTTCCCGAGCGAGGGCGGATATGGCTCAACCGCAACAGAGCCTCTCATTCTGATATCGAAGAAATGCTTGCACGAAGTATGGAGCACTTTTGCACCGTGGTCAGGAAATTACCGACAGTAGTAGACATACATGGGATCCAAACGCCGAGTGATGCCCAGTGGCCATTCACATGCATAAACGTACTTTCTGACCCGAAATTTGAAACGCATGCAACTCATGTGAGGGGAAAACAAGACCTAACGGTCAGGCCTTCACTCAACACCTTCAATGCACGGGAAATGCAATATATTAAGGACCGCAGCTATATATATATCCCTTGGTGTATCTATAAATGGCGCAGCAGTGGAATAAGCAGATCCACTTGGCGCTTGGAATGGGTGTAGGAAAGATGGGGAAGGTATGGTCGTGAACTCCGTTATCTTGTCCACCATTCCAAACCAGTGGTAAACGGAGAAGTGCACAAAACACAATAAAAGCATCTCGACCCCTCCGTGGATCGCTACACATATCTCTGTTCCCCCAAACACGCTCCTTTCCCTCTGTACACTCCGGAGGAAAGACATGCCTGGAGGATCTCCTCCGGTATCACGACATTCGCAGGATAATAAACAACACCCCCAAACACCCCACGATCAGCTACGACACATTAGGCGCCCCGGCGACTCCAACAATACCGAGCTGAGTTTGACGCAACTATGCTCGGTGGGGCAGAATGTAAGATTACCATGTGATTGTAATGAAACGACGTTGGACAGGTTTCGGGAAACTACGGTTTCAACGATGGCACCTACCCAGCAAGGCACACAACTTCCAGGTTGGCTACACGGTATTCACATGTACAGTGCAGAGAGTGGACTGCGCCGCCGTCGTACGGTACCCAGGATAAAGCCCCCAATTTGAAAAAGAGTGAAATGAGAAAAAAAAAGAGAAAGGGAGAAACAGTCCCAATACCCCGTTTCATATCACGATCTAGGTCTCGGAGGGTGTATGGGCACGGCCAGTGCTCCCGGGAACCCAGATCTAAGTTACCATGATTGGTCACGACAAGTCCGCACACAAGGCTGACCCAAAACATGTGAATACCCGAGTGACCCAACATGATCCTAAACACGCCCGGATCGTACGACTCAGCACCGATGGCCAACAGTAGGGGATCCCACGATAGCGGTACCGATACCGGCATTGGGCGTCATGCACTTTGCAGCCTTTTTTCTAAAACCTCCGCAAGTGGGGGGGCCACGGCCAGGGTGTTGTGCTTTGGATCGGCGAGTATCACTTTATCAGATGTTGCTTATATAATCCCGATTAGATCGGTGATGGCGCGGCACATCGGGATTTCGATCTAGGCTAACAAACACCCCCCCCTTCCTTCAACGCGATCAACGACGACAACAACATGAACAACAAGGGCAGTGTCGTGGAATCTCTTGTCGCCGGCAGAGAGAGACGTTCGACAGCGGGAAACCGACTTGCGTCGCTATTACATCAAGAGGCCGACACCGAGGATACCCTCTTCCTGGAAGACGAGGACGATGTCGAGTTCGAGGCCAGGGATGTGGAGGAGCTCTCGGATGTGCTCCTGGAGTCCTCAGACGACGAAGGTGAGGACAGCGGGGGTGGTGGTGTCGACGGAAAAGAGGGTGGACAAGGCGAGGAGGATCTCGAGGGCGAGAGGGAACTGCAGCAACAGGCAAAGAAGGAACGGGCCGCTAAGAAACGGAAGGCTGCGGAAGCGTTCTTGAAACCGAGGGTGTCCATGAGAAAACGAGTCACAATTCAGGACGGAAGCTCTACTACGACCACGGCCACGGTCATACAAACCACTGCAACGTCCCCGTCTCGGGAGTCTCCTCCGAGGCCCAGAAAGAAGTCGGAGAGGGTTTCATGGATTCCTGAATTTACAGCTACAAGGGCCTCAAGCCGAACCCTATCTCTACAAAACAGGACTGAAACGATGAAGAGGCTAGAAGAATCTGAGAAGCGGCGGCTGCATACCATCAAGTTGATGGAGGCCGCAGCTGCGAAAAAAGACAAAGAAAACCCCCGCAAAGAAATGACGCAGGCGGAGCGTTTGAAGGAGGCAAAACTCACCGAGGAGCGGAATTTGAAAAGTTTGAACAAATGGGAAGAAAGCGAGGCGGTCAGGTTGGAGGAGCAACGGAAAAAACTCGCAGCCCTGCAAAACCGCAGATTGGTAGGGCCTGTGATTACATGGTGGAGTGGAACTGCCGAGTGGGATAGTGAGGGAAAACTTTTAAGGGTTGGGAAGGGATTGGTGGAAATTCTTGACAACAACGAGGATGGTGAGAAAGGTGAGGGGAAGAAGGCTAAAGGGAAAAGGAAGAGCAAGGGAGCAAAGGCGGCAGTGGCCAAAAGTAAAGGTAAAGAAAATTCAATTGCCGACGGCAACGGAGACGACAGCAAGGAGGCCCAGAAGGATGGAGGAGAGCAATTGCCCCAGCTAAACCAAACAATTGATGGGCGACGAGAGAATGAGTCCAACCCAATGGTCGAATCTCCACAACTCCCTTCGAGCGGTCTAAATCAATCTGATGAAGTTTCAAATGCAAAATCTAATGCAATATTGACTTCAGACAATATAATCAATGCATCGTCAAATACCCCATCCAATTCGAATCCAGAGCTATTATCCCCCGTGCAGGAAGCACTCGACAGGGACCACAGACCAATCCCCATGCTCCTGGAAGGGATACTGGACTATGCGGCTCTGCCGGGGCCCTCTCCGGGGCATGAGAAGGACCCACCGGATATGCAGAGAGACGAAGTATCAGCTTGTACATCCCCACATGCCGCATCAGAAGCGTCTAAACCAAAGACCGAGCACTCGAGTAGGAACCTCGTAGTGCTGGAAAACTTTGACCCGGCGGCTGTTCAGACCCGAGAAGGGTTAGTTAAGGTGTTGTTCCCAAGCGATCCGAAGAGAACCTGGCGTAAGTTGCTTTTTTGTCTTTTTCTCTCTTTTTTTTTTTCTCTTTTTTTTTCACCTTAATTCTTTCGCCTTTCATAGCAATTTCACCCTGTTCCGCTCCACCTTTCCGTTTTCAAGGAAATTGTTCCTCATCCCATCCCCTGCAGGTGCCGCTTTGGGGGTTATGTCATCAGAGAATACTTGTTACATGGCCTCTACTCCATCCCCTTCGGGCGTTGTTGCATGCACCTCGCCAATTCCCCGGTTTGCACCTCGCGATCCGGTCCGAGTGGCCATCCTTACGCTTGACTCGAAATTTCTGGGTTGATCGATAAGGCGCTCGACATTTGAGCCTTTTCCCTTTCCCTTCACCTTCCTTACTTGGTGGAACTAGGATTTGAATCCCTTGCTATGTATTGGAAATTTCCTCGAGTGCTTGCGTTTTATGACACCATTTGCTAACCGAATCTCCTCTTTCCCCATGTACCTTGGAGGGTATATTTTATGCGATAGAAACTCATAAACCACTCTGTGCCATCACGTATCAACCGGCGAAATTTCGTGACCCGATCACGGGGATGCCATATGCATCTCTCCATGCCTATCGAGAGATTCAAAAAATACTCCAAGGAGAAATACAATGGAGTTGTCTATTGGGAGCATATGTCGGCACACCCAGTATTGCCGCGAAGGGGGTACCGGACGGATTCCTGAAATCGGACGAAGATAGATCCGTGTTTGTGGAGTGACTGGTTTTACTGGAAGGAGGGAGGGGAAGGGGTATACTTTTTTTCTTTTCTTTTTCCTTTTTTTGTGTGGTGGGTGTGTAGATCAGGGGGATCTGATTGGCGGGTTAGGCTTTTTTCCCTTTCCCCATTTTTGCAAAAGTACCGGTAAAGTCGACTTTATCTTACTTTTCTCCCACAAGCTCCTCCTCCTTCCTACAGTATCAGTGCTCCCTTCTCCTTGCACTCTTTAGTATCATTTCGGCCCTTCCCCTCCTTCACTTGCTTAATTTTTTTTCGTACAATGTAGTTTAAATTCATGCTGCGAACTACCGCGAGTCTGCTTAGTTAGGCTTGCTTGGGGTCGATGAGGCGATTACCAAATTGTGTGAACCGCAGGGACTATCACATTCTCTTCATACTTGTATCCTTCCACTCCCTACTTAACCAGCGAACGAGCGAACGAGCGAACGATCAAAAAGCATTATCGGTGGTCCACCATACTCAGCTCCCGTTTTCGCAAACGTTATCTCAATGCACTGCACCATTACTGTATCATACCGCAGCGTAGTTGACCCCCTATTCCCTATCTATCTATCAATCTATCCAGCACCACCAACACCTATCTATCTATCATACTTATCTATCAAACTTACTACCGTACATACCAGAGCACCGTACTTTGATGCTCGAGTGAGGCCCCCCCC
>QFET01007004.1:0-12896 GCA_003316355.1 Tuber calosporum | reverse complement strand
AGGTCATCTGCACTAATAATAACTTCATGACTCACAAATGTGCTTCATGCGCGAAACCCGCATGACCCTAAAGTGGTCCTGTGTGCGAAATCAACTCATAATAACCTCATGACTCACAAGTGTGCGTCATGCGCAAAACCCACATGACTCTAAAGTGATCATGTGTGCGAAATCAACTCATAATAACCTCATGACTCACAAGTGTGCATCATGTGCGAAACCCACATGACCCTAAAGTGGTCGTGTGTGCGAAATCCTCGTAAGCCTCACAAGGCTTACTCTGCTTTTCTGTCCTTCCTGCCTAGCGCTCTTCTAGGCAATCGTGACACGCTGCCACCTTCGATTCCTCAGTTTTGTTAGGCTTTTACCAACTGTCACCCTTTCCCACCCGTCACAAGGGGCGAACGTGGGAGCCGCAAGGGGGTGTTGGACGCGCCAAAAGCACTCCAACGACCCTGGGGTACTTGTAGTAGGATTTCGCGTCTCTCGTAACGTCAGGGGAGGGTAACTTGAGGTCAACGATTTCACCCGCGATCCCCAAGGTAGGGTAACTGGGCACTATCATAGTGCAAATCGCTGCGGAAGTCTGTGAATGCCCCTTTGCGTCACCAGAAGGTTCCGCGTAACTGAGCTATTTGTTACACGCGATTTTACAAGCTAGAAACACCTGGTTATGCGAATGTAGCACGCCTGATGGCGTTACACTGCTTACCATTTTTTCCTAGGTCTCCCTGTTACCCTACCTAGGTGGTTACCCTGCCTAACTGAGGTGATGGGTTACCCTATCTAAAGGGTTACCCTGCCTGACTATCCTTCCGGGTTACCCTACTCAAGAGGGTTACCCTGCCTGACTGTAGCTCCGGGTTACCCCCTCTAGCGGGGTTACCCTACCTAAGTTTGCACCAATGTTACCCTGCCTTGCTGGATTACCCTATCTAACTAGGTACCTAAGTATCCTTTCTTCATGAAAGGAACTTATGGTTGCTATGTCACTTTGCAGGTGTCCAGTACCGTTCCTGTCCACGTCCTAGTAGGACCACTGGCTGGGCTGAGGTTCGGTAAGCTATACCAACTGATCTAGGGGTCGTTACACTAATCATGAGTTCATCGACAAATTAGTCCACCTTCCCTGGCTTCATAGCCAAACCATTCCACTCACGAAGAGCACGATCCCGATCTGAGTGACCGCCGAAACTGGACTCCATGCGTTTTCGGAAGCCTCCCCTAGTGCGCAACTCATTGCTTGGGTTAAAGGTCACTCCTGCCTGTTGAGCGGCATCCTGGCTAATTCGCACATGGATGCTGTTGTACTATTTCTTTGCGGCCCCTTTAAGAAGCGCGATAATCAGGCTGACTTTGTCCATATCAGACAGTTTACAGTGTCGCTAGTAGTCAAACCTAATCTCCGCATCCTAGATGAATCACTGTTTGTCAAGTGGGTCTCCATTGAACCCCTTGATCCCCAACTTCTCGGGCTTCTACTGCCGAGTATGGGATTTCTTGTTGGACTTGCGAAGAAAGTCCGTCAAGGCTTGACACCGCTCATCATACCGTCGCTTCTTAGCCTCATTCCAGCGCGACTTGCGTCGGCCCAGAAATCTGGTGAGATTGGTGAGGGAGGAGGAGGATTCGTCGCTACTGCTCGAGGAGTCGGAATCACCCGGTTCTCCTGCTTTGCCGACGTTTCCACTACCATCTCCACCACTGTTTCTACTGTGGAGTCCCAATGGTTCCTCATATCCGCTAAAGCGGTCCTCCGAGCTTTCGTGACAGGCTTCTGGCAGAGAACCTCCGGAGGGGAAAACAGTCTTATGGGAGGTGCGGGGGATGGAGGACCTTTAGTAGTAAGGACTTTATCCACACCCCTCTGAACTAACTGTTGGAAGCGGGGACAAGCTCCAACATCCGTATGGTCTTCCGAACCACAGAAACGACAATGAGTCTTTTTCAACTTCGGACCTTTGGGATTTTGCATTATCGGTTCACCGGTCCCTTTCGTACATGGCAGGGTATGGTTAAATGTGATATTCCCATCAGGTCTTCCCTCGATCCTACAAGTAGGAGAATAATAACCCGTAGCCGACTGCGCTTCTACCCCTGGAAACCCAATCCGAATGGCGCTGCCCGTGGGTTTGGCTGGAGCCGGCGGTTCTGTCGGGAGGACAAGGGGTGCCAGGTTTTGTGGTGTGGCTGGCAAGGGAGTTGACTCTGCCACCGCATATGGTCGCACAGCTTCTGACACTATAGTTGGCGTTGATGGCACAGCCGGAAGGGCTGCAACGGCGGTCGTAGTTTTAGGTTTTGTGGGTCTCATATCCTTTGTTACCCCTGCGAGGCGTGAAGACCTCCGCACCGTGCCTTAGCCAGAAGGGCTCGGAGATCGGCTCGCTAGGCGGGCTTCAACAGCGAGGGCAAAAGGTGATGCCTGCGAGGTGCCTAGAGTGAGACCAAGTCCCAAAGCTTCCCTGGCATGTGGCGTTAAATGCTCATGCCATGTGACATTTGCCATGGCTTCCGCAAAGTGCAGGGCAAAACTGATCGGTCCTGTACGGACAAGGGGAAGCGGAGGAGCTTGCTCCATAATCACATCATTTTCGGAATCAAGGCTGATTCCTTGACTCACAGCCCACTCGAGGGCCTTTAGGCGACCCTTCAGTGCTTGCGCTGTCATGACCTGCTGGCGATAGGCATCTTGGACCTTCTTTACCCAGTCGGTTGCCATGTTGACCATTTTCTCTTGAAAATAGGTCTGCTTTGCCTCCACAAAGCATTCGAGTTGTGACTGTGCTTCCACGAACCTACGGCCTACTTCATGTAGGATGTAATTCTCAAAGACTTCGTGGGTAAAAGGTTCAAAAGTAACCCCTTCAGGGACCGCCTCTGGTACCATCACGGAGGGATTGTGGGTGATGGATTCCATGAGTTCCCTAGGATGGGGGACCACCATGGTCTGACATTACTCAGACACCTCAATGGGGGCTGCTTCAATCAACTTCGTAACCGCCTCCCAACCCAGGCCCCTTAGGTCTGCGATAACATCGTAGTCCAAGAGGGGACCCGGTGTGGGAAGAGACGGTAGTCTGTTGTGAACGCGTAAGAGACATTTCAGACATAATACTTTCCATCCTGGGCTACTGGTTCCTGACAAGGTTACCAGTACTCGTAAATGTCAGAAAGGGGTCTCGAGGAGCTACAATTCTCACAGAGAGTTAAGCGAAGAGCTTAACGATATACTGTAACGTGGGCACCCTATAGGAAGATGGGTCCTAAGGTTGCGACCGCACCAAAAGACTCAACGCAAAGTTCACTGAAGGTAAAGATAAAATAATTGAATCAAATGATAAAACTTAATATCATTAAGCCAGAGCTTCACTCAATTCAAGTCTTCTTGAGAGGATAGTTGGTTATCAGAGTAGAGTGTCGTTCGCGTTTACTTTAAGTAGAATTATAAAGCCAACGACACCCATCCCTACTCCGCCTGTTAAGAGAGCTCCCTTCTCCACTCAGGGATCATCTGACACATGACCCTTCCGGAATTAACTTCAGGGCCTGTGGGTCGCTCGGATAAGTTGAGTCCGTTCAATCATAAAGGTTTTCTGCAATGCATTTTGATTATGCTTGCAGGAGAGAAAAACCTTTCCGATCGCCGTCTTGTCCATGTCCAACTGACAATCCGACTTTGGACCCAAACCTAGGTATGAGACTCAGTAGCCCTATGGCTTTTTCGGTCTATGCAAGCACTGAAGTCAACTGTGTCTACTTGGCCTATCGGCAGCTTTTCTTGTGACTGCGTAGCTCCCCCGGTAAGTGTCTTTAGTGAGTTGGCTAAATAGGCACTACATATAGCCAACCGTTCAGGGATCACCTTAGCCGTGATAAGACTGAATGCCTCCTAGAGTCCTGTAATGTCCCTCAGTAATGGTATAGCGCCTGGGCTATCGTTGTGTAAGTAGTAGAGTTTTATCCGGACAAACTTCCGTTTATCACCGACTCTCCGATAGCTATTCCGGGGGACCCCCATACCTCCCATAGGGATTATAGGCACCTAGAGTACCCTCGGAAGGCCATCTGATGTCAATACTAACAACTTGCCCGGGTCGGCCGTCGCCCACCCCTATATATATCCATCGGACAGCATCTGGTCGGAATGACGGCAGTCACATATACGGGGTTACACAGGCACCTTCGATTTCTGAGTTTTGTTAGGCTTTTACCAACTGTCACCCTTACCCACCCGTCGCAAAGGGCGAACGTGGGAGCCGCAAGGGGGTGTTGGACGCACCAAAATCACGCCAACCAACCTGGGGTACCTGTAGTAAGATTTCGTGTTTCGCGTAACGTTAGGGGAGGGTAACATGTGGTCCACAATTTCACCCGCGATCCCCAAGGTTGGGTAACTGGGCCCTATCATAGTGCAAATCGCTGTGGAAAGCTGTGTACCGCCCCTTTACATCACAAGAAGGTTCCGCGTAACTGACCTATTTGTTGCACGCGATCCCACGAGTTAGAAACACCTGGTTACAAGAATGTAGCACACCCGGCGGCGTCTGCACTGTTTACCATGTTTTCCTAGGGCTCCCTGTTACCCTGCCTAAGTGGTGACCCTACCTAACTGAGGAGATAGGTTACCCTATCTAAAGGGTTACCCTGCCTAACCATGCTTCCAGGTTACCCTACTCAAGAGGGTTACCCTGCCTAACTCTAGCTCCGGGTTACCCTGTCTAGCGGGGTTACCCTACCTACGTGTGCACCAATGTTACCCGGCCTTGCTGGGTAACCCTATCTAACTAGGTACCTAAGTACCCTTTCTTCATGAAAGGTACTTATGGTTGCTATGTCACTTTGCAGGTGTCTGGTACCGTTCCTGTCCACGTCCTAGTAGGACCACTGGCTGGGCTGAGGTTCGGTAAGCTATACCAACTGATCTAGGGGTCGTTACAATTCCTCTCAGGAACTCAGGATAGATAGTCCGCCAGATAATTCGAAACTCCAGGCATGTATTCTTTTTTAAAATCTAGGTGGCTAAGATGCATTATCCATCTTTGCTGCTGGTTACTGAGATTCTTCTGTATCATAAGCTTAGTAATACTCTAAAGGTTGGTGACTATTGTGAACTTTGTGTGGGACAAAAGGTGGGTAAAAGCTTGTACAGCCTCAAGTATTGCAAGCGCTTCCTATTGGTGGATGGGGTAGTTATTCTAAGAGGCTGAGAGTTTCCTGGAATGGAATGCTGCCAGTCTGGCAGTATCTCTGGTTGGTCCTTGGCCTATCCAAGTGCCACTGCAGGTAGGAGATGAATCGGTGAAAAGCCATATTGGTTCAGATTGGTATAGTCAATAAGTTTAAGAACTTGATGATTTTTCGCAGCCTTTTTCACAGCTTGAAAGGCTGCTTCCAGCAAGTCTGTCCATATCCATTCAGTAGTGCCAGTAAGCTCTGTAAGTGGTGCAGTAATGGTGGCAATGTGTTGTAAGAACTGGGAGATATAATTAACTATCCCACTAAAAGGCGTAAGTTCCTTTCTGTACTGAGGTCTTATCCATGCCTCAACGCTTCTGATCTTCTCTGGTGCTAGGTGAATGCCTTTACCATCGATAAGGTGACCTAGGATATCAAGCTTTTGTGCAAAGAAAATACTCTTCTTTGGGTTGGAATATAGATGCACTTTTGGCAGTATCTGGCAAACAGCTTTGATATAATTGTTATGGTCTTGGTGTATATCGCTATATATCAGGATATCATCAATGTATACCTATACAAAGATTCCTAACTCTTCTGATAGTGTAATTTCAATAACTCACATGAAAGTTCCTGGCACATTTGTATCTCCTTACAGCATTACTTTGCAGGTGAAGCCTGTAAAGGGTGTCTTGATAGTGTTATACTTCTCACCCTTAGGCTCCACCCTAGGATGAAAGTAGGCATCTCTGAGGACTATCTTGTTGCAGAATTTGGCTCTACCCACGGTGTTGAGTATGAGCTGCTGATTAGGGATGGAGGCTTCTTCCTTCTTAGTGTTCTTATTCCTGTAGCAAAGTGTCACGATTGGTGACTAAGCAAGGCAGAATTTCGCATGACTCATGGTTATGAGTCACCAGGTTGTTACATTTCGCACTATGTCTCATTAGAAGTCATGGAGTTTCACATGATGCACACTTGTGCAATCATTTTTATGTTGTGATTAGTTGATCGTACACATGACTCACATTATGAGTCAAGGGTTTCGCACTTGTGACCACTTTAGGGCACATGACTTATTATATGAGTTATGATTGGTTGGCGCGCGGCGCAGTTGACTCAGAGGAGTCAGCTGATGGATTTCATACTATGACTCACTATGAGTCATAGAGGTCGTGTGACTCACAGGTATGAGTCACCAGGGTTAGGGTTGAGGGAAGAGTGCCGATAAAAAGACCTCTAGGCGACCTGTAGTTAGGACTCTTCACGCAACCATCTCAGTTCTTTCCTATACAATTACTTTACCTTTACCGTTCCATTCCCCTATTGGCGTTGTGCGATAGGAACCATAGGGTTCAGCTATTAAGACAACGTAGGCATAGGCCTAAGAGCAATAGTGGAAATCCGCCTAGTACTACTCGTTACAATAGTACTCCTACCCTGGTGGCTGAGATTAGCGACAGGCCCCATACCGGACTATTACCGCGGCCCGGTCATATTCATCCTACTCAAAGAGAAGTAGTTACCATTTGCAAAGCGAGCTTACAGCATAGGATCGTAACATTTGGTTGCGTCACCTAAGCAACACCCAACTACAAAACGGCAGACTCTACAGACACCGACATCGACCTTACTGAGGGCGAAATCGATACCTCAAAACTTGGCCCGGCACTTGAAGAAGCAATTAGCACAAACCTATCCAGAACCCAGTCACAAAGAACCGCAAGTGCGGCGACCCCTGAGCCAGCCTCACCAACTGGAGCTCTGGAACCTTAAACCCCAAGACCAGAAAAGATGTCAGCACCGGGACCAGCAACTGCCGGTGGAGGAGCAGGAATTCAACTAGCAGGATTCACAACTGCACAGTTCCAAGAGATCCTGACTCTGATAAACAACCAGCGAGAAACAACCAACAATCGGATCAAAGTCGAGAAACCTCCTACCTTCTCTGGAACAAGTACCAAACTACTAACCTTCCTAGTGCAATGCCAACTATACTTTGAAGCGACATAAGCAACACGACATACGGAACATATCACCTACGTCAAAAGCTTGTTAAAGGATGCAGCAGCAAGCTGGATAACCCCATTTGCAGAAGGACGCAAGCCGGAGACATTGACTACATATGAAGATTTCACTACAGCCCTCAAAGACCAGTTTGGGGATCTGGATGCAGAAAATGAAGCTAGGACAAAACTGGACTGCCTGAGGGAAGGCAAGGAACCAGACACGGAATACTGGAATGACTTTCGCCTCACAGCTACAGAGGCGAATGAGGATGATGGTACACTAAGATGCCAATTCCTTAAAGGAATTAAGCGAACGCTCCAGGACGCATGGGCAGCGGACCACATGGTAGCGGCAAATGTCGATGCCCTTGCAGCCGGGGCAATCGAAAAAGAAAACAGGATCAACATGATCAAGGACCTTCAAGGAAACAACAGTACCTTTATCCAACCTCAGGAAACGCCCAGGAACAAGAACGGAACCTGGAAGTCGGGCAACACTATGGAAACCCGAAACGACCCAATGGACCTGGATGCTACCAGAAGGCGTCCACGACAAAATCTCTCACAAGCAGAGTTCACAATAAGAAGGGACAACAACCTATGCCTAGGATGCGCCAGACCAGGGCACAGACTCAGTAATTGCAGAAATGCAAGAGATGAGAAGGACTACACTAGGCAGTTCAACAGCAAGACCAACAATAATCGCTGGAAACCACGAACCAACCTACACGAAATGGAGATTAGAGAAATACCTGAAGAGTCGGGAAAGGAAGAAAGTCCCCAGTAAGAGATGGGCTGCGGGACAACAAAACCAAAACCATCGGAATCGGCAACATCTACTAGGCACTTACAAATACGGAAACATTGGAACAAGAAAAAGACCATGCCTTGGTCAAAATGCGTTTACATGGCAAGGACAAGACAGTCATCATCAACGGCATGATTGACTCGGGCGCTACAGAAAACTTTATTGACAAGGAATTCAGCAACAAACACGGCATACCAACAAAGAAAGCGTAAGAAATACGGGAAATCTACCTTGCGGACGGGTAGCTGAGCGCTATGGGACCAATTACCCATATAGCGGAAGTACCTTTGGACATCGGCAGCCATAGGGAAGTGGCAACCTTTCAAATCGCAGATCTACCCAACCATGAGGCAGTGCTAGGGCTACCATGGTTAAGAAGACACAACCCCAAGATCAATTGGGAAAGCAATAAGATCACCTTCGATAGCGAGTGGTGTACCAGAGTATGCCTCGAAAGCTCGCCAGCAGTAGACTTAGTCCCTGAATCGGAAGCCCTGGAAGAGAACTTGGAGATACAGTTCTCCACGATCCAGGCCATGGATGTCCTGAACATCAAAATCCAAAGATTAAGCAATACGGCCACACTCCCTACCCAGGGGTCAGCCAAGGCTGCAGGACATGACCTATATTCAGACGAGAGAATTACGATACCAGCAACAGAACAAGGAATCGTCAATACCGGGATAGCTATAGGACTGCCAGAAGGCAGCTATGGGCGGGTGGCTCCGCGCAGAGGATTGGCAGTGAAACACCAGCTTACTGTCAATGCGGAAGTAATCGAGGCCGACTACACAGGTGATCTCAAGGTGGTCCTGGTCAACCTGAGAATTGACAGTTACACAGTTGAGCCGGGAGACCGCATCGCATAGTTGATATGCGAAAAGATTGTCATACGAGAATGCGAAGAAGTGGAGCAAGTGGCTCCTACTAGGAGAGGCGCAGCAGGGGTTGGAAGTACAGACCACCCAAAACGCCAAAAGATTGAGATCAACGAGATCTCCGCTACGTCATTCGGAAAGTTGTACCGAAGAGGCGAAGTCACAGGAATCCTCAAGTGGGATTATAAGACGAACGAACCTACCAGGATCGAAAGGATCAATGTCAGCACCGAATTGGCTATCAAGGCCAAGAAATGACAAGAAAAAGACAAAACTAGAAACATTGTGCCAATGGAATACCACCAGTACCTGGACATGTTCAAGGAAGAGGAAGAAACTCGGCTACTACCCCACCGACCAAAGGTTGACTTGGATATCAACCTCAAAAAAGGAGAAACAGTACCAGCAAGAGAGCTATACCCATTGGGCGAAAAACAGGGGGAAGAACTAAGATAATACATCAGGGTCAAAAAGAACCGGGGCTGGATTTGAGACTCTTATGCAAACGGGCGATCACCAATCCTGTTTGTTAAGAAGAAAGACGGCAAGCTAAGTCTATGCGTGGACTACCGAGGGCTCAACGAAGTCACCAAACGAGACCAATATCCCCTACCACTGATAGGAGAAGCCCACGATAGGCTTAGAGGAGCCAAGGTCTTTACTAAACTAGACATCCGAAACGCATATCACAACATCAGAATCAAACACGGAGACGAATGGAAAACTACCTTTACCACCAAATACGGCATATACGAATACACGGTCATGCCATTCGCACTCAAAAATGCACCTGCAGCGTTTCAGTGATGGGTCAATAGGATTCTCAGCAGGTTCCTGGATATCTTTTGTATCGTCTATTTAGATGATATTCTGATATATTCAGAAAACCTGGAACAACACCGAACCCATATCAGGATGATTATGGCAGCCTTAAGAAAAGAAGGGCTGACACGGAAGCCAGCGAAGTGCGAATTTCACAAGGAACGAACCGAATACCTAGGCTTCATCATCGACAAGGACGGAGTCAGTGTTGATCCTATCAAAACAAAAGCAATATGGGAATGGAAACCACCCGAAAGGTAGAAAGGAATACAGTGCTTTATGGGATTCTGCAACTTCTATCGACGATTCATAGAAGGGTTTAGTCGGATAGCTAAACCACTCTATCAACTGACAAAGAAGGACAGCAAATGGAACTGGACCGAGAACTAACAAAAAGCATTCGATGAATTGCGCAGGCGACTTACTTCAGCACCACTACTGGTACACTACGGTCCAACCAAGAAAAACATGATTGAGACCGACGCTTCAAAATATGTATGCTCAGGCATTCTATTACAGAAGGAGAGCGATGGAAAATGGAGGCCAGTGGCATACCGGTCAAAAACAATGACGCCCGCGGAATGCAACTACGATATCCACGACAAAGAGCTCTTAGCCCTTGTGCAGGCGTTGAAAGAATGCAGAAGATATGCAAAAGGAAGCAGACACCAGGTCCTGGTCCTAACAGACCATAAGAACCTGGTACCATGTACCACGACAAAAGAACTTAACGACAGACAAATCCGATGGAGCGAGACCCTCAGTCAATACGATATCAAAATACAATACCGACCCGGGAAGGAACGGGGCAAACCAGATGCCCTTACTAGGAGAGCAGAACATGTCCCGAATAAGAACGAGGGGAGGATCCAACAAAAACAATGGATCCTACTCCTAAAAGAACAATACTTCGAAGCCATGGAAGTGGTGAAGTTTGTCGCTGACGATTTTGGAATCCAAGAAGCAAGCACGAAAGACAGACAGATAAGAGCAATCCAGGAAGCCCTCAGGAAAGGAGAGAAAGAAATGAAAGGAGTGGCTCTAGGGGCATGTGAATGGAAGGAAGGATGCCTATGGCATGAAGGAAAGATTTGTGTACCGGAACACGAAGAGATCCGAACTCAAATCATACGACAAAATCACGATAACCCAGCAGTTGGGCATGGCGGAACCAGCAAAACTACGGAACTACTATCCCGACAATATTATTGGCCAAAGTGCGAGACGACATAAAGAGATATGTCAAGAATTACGATACATGTCAAAGAACGAATGCGATAAGGCACGCGCCCAATGGACTACCACAACCGAACGAGGCGTCACACCAACCATGGAAATCGATAGCAATGGACTACATCACCGACCATCCGAAATCAGACGATTATGATGCCATCCTGGTGGTCATCGACCGCTTGACAAAAATGAGCCATTTCATACCCTGTAACAAGGATATGAACACCAAAGAATTTGTCCAGATTTTCCTACGGGAAATATTCCGACTCCATGGACTACCACAAGATATCATAACCGATAAAGGAACGCTATTTACATCAGACTTGTGGAAAGAGAATAGAAAATCCCTTGGAATCGAACGAAGAATGAGGAGCGGCTTGCATCCACAAACCGACGGACAAACTGAAAGGACGAAAGGAATACTGGAACAATACCTAAGGGCCTATGTCAACTATCAGGAAGATAAGTGGGCGGAATTACTACAATTAGCGGAATTTGCTTACAACAATGGAAAACAGGAAACCATTAAGACCACACCCTTCTACGCAAACTACGGACAACATCCGGAACATGGGGCGATAGGCCACATGATACCAAATGAAACCATGAAAAAGGAAGAGATGGGTCAGCTATACCCTATCCTACGTTAGGAAATGGACAGTGCACAATTACGACAAAAAGAAAACTACGATCAACACAGAAAACCCGATCCGAATCTCCAGTCAGGCGATATGGTCTGGTTACTTCCAAGGAATATAAGAACCACAAGACCATGCAAGAAGCTGGATTACAAGAAAATCAGACCATTCAAGATCCTTACGAAGGTGGGCACAAGTGCCATTAAATTGGCCTTGCTCCAACAGATAAAGGTCCACAACACCTTCCACATCTCACTCCACGAACCATACCAAGACAATCAGTTCCCCTCACAAAAGCAATCACCACCACCTCCAATCGAGATGGAAGGAGAAAGCGAGTACGAATTCGAAGAAATCATTGATTCACCCATACACCGAAAACGCCTACAATACAGAGCCAAGTGGACTGGCTACTGACCAGAACACAACAAAACTTGGTACCCTGCGGAAAACTTCAACAATGCCAGCATCGCCATTGAACGTTTCCATCTGCAGTACCCAAGAAAACCCCGAGTTGGTTACAGTCAAAATCGAACCCACGAGGCAAGACCCAACGCCCTTGTTCCAGACGAAGGCTGGGGCGATAGCCCCAGGGCTACTACCCCTACCAGCCCGGCATACGCTACTCAGGAAGAACGGGAAAAGCAGGCAGCACACAACGCTCTTTCGTGGACTGCCTGGTACAATGATTCCTGCAATACTCATTTACGCGACAAGGAAGGAAGCAATTGGTTTCCACGACAGCCCAAGTTGCGCAAACCGCAACAACCACATAAGGAGACATCCTGGAAACACAGTTTCGAGGACACTTGTCGTACTCACAGACACGACAAAATTGATGATGGGTTTTACCCAAGACGAACCGGGTAAGCTGCACTCCTTACGGAACACGATGCACATATTAGGAAAAGAAAAACAACTTTGAGGACACAGTTGAAGAGAGAGGGGGGCGAAAAAAGCGAAATCGAGACGATCCCCGACCAAGAGAGTTTGCAACGGCTGTTGCAAGGGCTACAAGAACAACATGGCACCGCCGAAGCCACAATCGAGGCCCAAAGAACTGATATGCGGACATATCAGAGAATTATTGATGACCGGGACCGGACTATTAGGGTGGCACACACCACCTTAGATGAAGTCCGGAGGAACTACCAGTCAGCCGAACATCAAGTTCGGAAATTGAAAAAGGAACTGCGCAGGCTTGGAGAAAGCCTGACGAAGATGGGACGTTAAGCCTGAAGGGACTCAGGTTTATGGGAGAGGGGAGCCAATGTCACGATTGGTGACTAAGCAAGGCAGAATTTCGCATAACTCATAGTTATGAGTCACA
>QFET01007002.1:221-28166 GCA_003316355.1 Tuber calosporum | reverse complement strand
TTTTTTTTTTTTTGTATCATATATATGTTGTTAAGGTATAAGAATTCTCGTGCAGCACTAAATATGGTATAAACAATACCTTAATCTCAAAAACCAAACACCAAGGACACCAATTGCACATAAATCTCCAATCTGACATGTAACTGTCCTTAGACCTTTTGCGGAAACTCAAGCAAGGAAAAACCGGTCAACTAAAGATACAGATACCAAGCCTACAGGTAGGAAAGACTGCAAGTCTTAAGAACTTGGTGCGAAAAAAGGCCTAGGGTATGAGACTCTGGCGCGGTATGGGCAACCAAAGGAGATGGGGATTAGGGGCAGAATAGCAGCATATCGAGGGGAAAAGCCAACATTAATCTCACGAAAATTGGCACCCAGGTGGAGGAGAAGTGGTATGTAGGACCAGATGGTAGTTTCCGGGCTTCTCCCCATAACACCTAGGAGGTTCCGTCAGAAGCCCTAGACGTTGGCCGATCTGGAGGGTATGGCATGATGGAAGTCTTAGTCGTAATCCCAACATCGTGGACAGATACTAGGCTCCGTGCCGAGGCCCTGGAGGTATGAAGAGCCTGGTAGCTCTTGTTTATACGTATTTAATGAATGTGGTCCTGTATGACCTGGTGTAGGCCCAAGAGAGGGTGTGGGGATAGTTACACTCTATAGGGGTAGTAGGGTGGGAGAGGGTAGGCTACTCCCCAGTTTGTGATGAGGGTCAGTTGGGCCAGTCTGCAGAGGCTACTATAAGCTGCATTCATGGCTGGTAGTGAGAGGAGACTAGGATCAATAGTTGTGAGAATCAGAAGAGGCATTAGGGTGAGGGACAAAGATACCAGAATGGGGAGGATGAGATGCACCATGTCATCCGCTGCAAGGTTGGTGAGGACAGGTGAGGTTGAAGGATCAGTTTTCCAATTGAGAGAATTAATATAGGGCTAGAGATATCTTGCAGGGTGATACCATGAGTCAGGAGCACCAGACATGAGGAGGGGGGAAAGTCCCTCAGGAGCCGCCATGTGGCTGGATTGATAGTTGAGGGCATGTACGACAATCTGCGTGCAGCAACCATACAGTATTCAGATCATAGGCGTGCGATAGGAGGGAGGCAGCATCCAAGTTAGGGCACAGAGCCTCTTGCGAATTGGAATCAAGGGGCAAACAATCTGTGGATTTCGTGCCAGAAGAGATCTATGTGCTGTAGCATTCCTCGAGAGGGTGTGAAAAGGTTAGCCCCATAGGTGAGGATGGGGAGGAAGCACGATCCTGCGAGGCAGTGGCACAGGTTGGGGGAGCCACCTGCGCCTAGCGGGTAATGCTTGCCAACAGTGGAAAATGGGCCTTAAGCATGAGCGAGTTGCTGGGAGAAATGAGTAGAGGTGGAGAGTGACAGGGTAAGCCAGTAGTCTAGCCATTAGCAAGAGTTGGGAGCATGGAGGATGTGTCCATCCAAGTTGATGGGGATAATGGAAGAGGGTCGAATTAGTTATTGGTTCGTCAGTGATTAAGCAACATCTTTTGGACTGAAAAGGGTATATTACGGGCTGCTCTGCAATGTTTTATCCTGGAAAAGGCTGCCTGCAGCAGCTGAAGATTGCCTTGTTTGGAAGAGGATTAAACACTCAGTGCAAAATCATCAACATAAGGAAGAATAATCCTCCTAGATTGGGAAAAATGAAGGAAAGAAAAATGAATAACAAAAATCATAGGAGATAGAGGAGACCCCTGAAGGGTGCCAACAGAAATGGAAGAAAAAATTCCCGGTACGCCCATAAAGAGGGAACAACAAGTCCGGACAGTGAGGAAGGAGATGACCCTGTAGATAATGTAGTGGTTGATCCCTTTTTTACTGACTACAGAGGAGAGAAAATCATCATCCACTATGTCAAAACACCCTGTGACATTGAGGAGGATAGTGGCGATGCCAAGGGCGGGGCAATGCAGGATATGGATTGTATTGGTAAGGGTGGTTATGGATCAATGTAGGAGAGGCCGGCAAGTGAGCCATATTGGTTCTGACTTTAGAGAAGGAAGGGTCTGGCGACGATGGCATGGCGAGAGGCTACAATTCTCTCTCAAACCTTGTAGATTGTTTCGAGCAGGATGATGACCATGAAGGAGGCCATAGTGTCAAATGATGGCTTGCCTGGCTTGTGGTGGACTACCCTGTTGACCTTGTTGAAGGAGGGGGGGTGGACTCTATGGAGGAGAAGAGGGGAGAGGTGTAAACTAATAGGTCAGGGGTGGTGCTCATGACCACTATGCATACACCATAGGGTACGCAGTCGAGACATGGCGCAGAACCAGAGTAAGAGGCCCTAAGGGCGAAACAGATCTCAGCTGGAGACAGCTAAGTGGAATCCGAGTAAGGGCGGAGGATGGAGGCGGCGCTGGTGGAGGGATTATGTGGGAAAAGGTTGTTGAGAGGAGCATTGTTAATAGAGACGGGAGTGTCGGCCACAGGGCGAGCAGGAAGCTGGTTATGCAGTAACCCAGGGCCAGAGGTTTTGTTACCTAGAGGAGAAGGAGGAGTATCGTTCAACAGGAGGGAGATCCAGTGGGCCTTTTTTACCCTTTTGATGACCTTAAAGTAGCCAAGGTGGGCATGTCTGGAAGCCAAGATGTCCCTTGTAGAACGGGAAGAGCCTCCCTTGCGAGCAGGGTAGGGTTGTTCCTTCATAAGGGTAGAGAGGATGGGTGACTACCAGGGCTTGGCCCTGTGTGAAGGAAACGAGAGGGGTGTATAGTTGCGGAGGGGAGAGTAAAACTGACCAAAGATAGTGTCAAACCCTAAGAAATGTGTGGTTGAGGAGGTGAGGTGGGGGGCATCAGGAACAGTCGGTGTCTCAAGCAAGGGCGAGAGAGTGCCCCAGTGAGTCATGGGCTAATTGGGGCGGAGATGTGGTTGTGTGTCTTTAGGGTACGTAAATGGCGACATATGGAAACATGGTCTGAGTCAGTCAACGGCAGGCGAGTCCTCCAGGAAGAGAAGAAACAGGATAGTGGAGGAGAGATAAAGGAATTATCTAAAACTGTGGGCCAGCCCCGGCCTCTAAAGGGAAACCTTAGAAGACCACAAGGGTGTTCAGAAGCTGGTAGCCAAGTTTTGCAGCTCTATATAATTGGAAAAAGAAACTGCTTGATCAAAGGCAGAGTGGGGCCAAATTGGGTCACAACAGGCGTGGTGGATAATTAAAATCACCTATTGAAAGAACCAGAATCCCATCCACAGGAAACAACTTAAGAGGAGAAATAGTACATGAGGATGGTATTCTACCAGCAAGTCAATATAAGTTTAGTACACGAAGACATGAAAACGACTATACAACCAGCCTATCTGTCTGTAAGAAATCAAGGCCTATAGTATCAGATATCCCATAGAAAACGTAGAGTATGACACCCATGTAGAGTAGCACAGAGGAATCATAACAGTCCACCTGGGACATTTTATGTGAGGAACAGGGAGGGGAGAAGGACTTGAAACTAGCAAAGGTGGGAACACTCGCCTAATACCGGATGATCCTTGATACACACTATGGAAACAGGAAAGCAAAGTTCAACTAAAGAATTAAACAAGGTAGAAAACACATCCCAGGTATCTAGACACTTGTGTTGAGTAAGGGAGAAAAAGGACTAGGCCCTAGGGGCCTCATGCAGGGCAGAGGAAGTTGCGTAATCCATTACGGTGCAGAACTCATAGGATCATAGGGTGGTGTAGAGGGGCTGGGCACAACCTGGGTGGGAGGGGCACAATGCCAGAAGGAATACCTTGCCATGCTAGGAGCAAACTAGACGGGCCTCATGGGCGAGGAAGTAGTAAGGGCAAGCGCAGGACCTACTGGTCCTGGAGGCGGTGTGGAGTGGCAGACACCATTGTAGAGCCATGGGGGAGATCTGCCATGATATCCACCTTGTCAATATCTTTAGGGGGCTGGGCAGGGGGAGGTACTGGGGAGGGAGTAGGTTAGGGTATAGAGGGTCAGGCTCGATCGCATGCGCAGTGGTCCTCAATGGTGTTAGGGCTGCATGGGTAACATGTTAAGTAGCCGGTGAGTGCTGTATTGGTCTTGCCCTGCTGGGGTCATGTGGGTTTGGAGCATCTTTGGTCGGCTCCCGTTTAGTAAACGGAGCAGAAGGGGCAGACTCTGTGGGGCCTCTTACCTCGTGGGGCCAGGTGACCAAAGGCTGGGCAGTTGTGGCACTGGGTATAGGGGTTGGAGGAGAAGGCACTCTCAGACCTTCCATTGGCTGAGAAAAGTGGAACTGGTGGGTGGAGGAAGGAGAGCTCCTCAGAGGCGGTGGTTATGACTACTAAGGAGCAATGTTTGAGGCGTGAAGCAGGCACGCTGAATGGGAAACTAACGTAGAGAACGGGAACCCCAGTGGAGTTAAGGATTAACGTCGAGGGGCAGGAAAATAGGGCACATTCATTGTCGGTGAGGCAGTAGGTGGGAAGAGAGTAGTTCACTATCTGCATGGCTGTGGCAGTTGGGCTGAACGGGAGCCATGGGTTGTCGCAGACTGGAAAATATTGGTTAAGGAGTCTCATAAGTGCCTTAAAATACTTCGCCTAAGAGCGGGCAGGTACTTGAAGGCTCATGAGGGAGACAGACCCCGAATCACCGACAGAGATCTAGGAGCTAGGGGGGAGAGTGGAGTTTGCATCGACTAGGACTTAAGCAGCTACGTCAGGAAGAGAGTCATAGAAGACGGCTGCATCAGGGCAGAGGGCTGGCTTGGAAAGGGGTACGAAGAACCTGCGTGCCGCAGTTGTTAGCATGAGACGACAGTGTGGCAGGAGAGATTTAGTGGAGGGGGAGCCAGATCTGGGTAAGGCTGGGGTCGCCTAGTTGGCAGCAGCTGCCGCAACCTATGCCACAGAGGTAGGGCTTGCAGGAATCTTTATCCTCTTCTCTCTGTAACGACCCCTAGATCAGTTGGTATAGCTTACCGAACCACAGCCCAGCCAGTGGTCCTACTAGGAAGTGGACAGGAACGGTACCAGACACCTACAAAGTGACATAGCAACCATAAGTACCTTTCATGAAGAAAGGGGACTTAGGTACCTAGTTAGATAGGGTAACCCAGCAAGGCCGGGTAACCTTGGTGCACGCTTAGGTAGGGTAACCCCGCTAGACAGGGTAACCCGGAGCTACAGTCAGGCAGGGTAACCCTCTTGAGTAGGGTAACCCGGAAGCATGGTTTGGCAGGGTAACGCTTTACACTGGGTAACCCATCTCCTCAGTTAGGCAGGGTAACCACTTAGGTAGGGTAACAGGGAGCCCTAGGAAAACATGGTAAGCAGTGTAGACGCTGCCAGGTGTGCTACATTCGTGTAACTAGGTGTTTTTAGTTCCTGGAATCACGTGTAACAAATAGGTCAGTTACGTACTACCTTCTGGTGACGCAAAGGGGCTTTACACAGACTTCCGCAGCGATTTGCACTATGATAAGGCCCGGTTACCGTACCTTCGGGTTCGAGGGTGAAATCGTGGACCTCAAGTTACCCTCCCCTAACGTTACGCAAAACGCGAAATCTTACTACAATTACCCCAGGGTGGTTGGAGTGATTTAGGTTGGTCCAACACCCCCTTGCGGCTCCCACGTTCGCCCCTTGCGACGGGTGGGAACGGGTGACAGTTGGTAAAAGCCTAACATAACTGAGAAAACGAAGGTGGCCGTGTAACCCCGTATACATCACTGCCGTCCTTCCCACCAGATGCTGTCCGCAGGATATATATAGGGGTGGGCGACGGCGGACCCGGGCCAGCGTTAGTATTGACATCAGATGGCCTTCCGAGTGTACTCTAGGTGCCTATAATCCCTATGGGAGGTATGGAGGTCCCCGGAATAACTATCGGAGAGTCGGGGATAAAGGGAAGTTTGTCCGGATAAAACTCTACTATTTACACAACGATTGCCCAGGTGCGATACCATTACTGGGGGACGTTACAGGACTCTAAGAGGCATTCAGTCTTATCACGGCTAAGGTGATCCCTGAATGGTTGGCTATAGGTAGCGCCTATTTAGCCAACTCAGTAAAGACTCTTACCGGGGGAGCTACGCAGTCACAAGAAAAGCTGCCGATAGGACAAGTAGACACAGTTGACTGCAGTGCTTGCATAGACGGGAAAAAGCCATAGGGCTCCTGAGTCTCATCTCTAGGTTTGGGCCAAAAGTCGTATTGTTAGTTGGCCATTGACAAGACGGTGATTGGAAAGGTTTTTCTCTCCTGCAAGCATAATCAACATGCATTGCAGAAAACCTTTATGATTGAACGGACTCAACTTATCCGAGCGATCCACAGGCCCTGAAGTTAATTCCACAAGGCCCATAGGTCAGATGATACTTGAGTGAAGAAGGGAGGTCTCTTAACGGTCGGAGTAGGGATGGGTGTCGTTGGCTTTATAATTCTACTTAAGTAAACGCGAACAGCACTCTACTCTGATAACCAACTATCCTCTCGTGAAGACTTGAATTAAGTGAAGCTCTGGCTTAACGATATTAAGTTTTATCATTTGATTCAATTATTTTATCTTTACCTTCTGTGAACTTTGCGTTGAGTCTTTTGGTGCGGTCGCAACCTTAGGATCCATCTTCCTATAGGGTGCACCCGTTACACTCTCTGCCTCCCAGGAGCTGGGGATAAGTAGGAGTGCAAGTATCACGGTCAGGGAAATGATCACCAGAGTAAGCATAAATAACCATGGGGGGCCAATAGATGTAGGAGCTGGAGGTGTAGGAGGAGCGGCAGATGTGGGCTCTGGGTCTCTCTGGGTCATGATAGGGCGGAGAGGAATAGTGGGAGTGGCAATCATGGTGGAGGAAGGTGCAAGAGAGACACAGTGGGCAAGGTCATAAAGCTCAGAACTGATTGCAGCAAGACTGGAAGCAGCAAGTTGAGCTAATAGGAATCGAGTTAGATAAGCAGACTCTCAAAAGTGCGACGGCTAAGGAAAGGGAGTCAATCAAGGCGACAAGGGCTGAAATTACACCAAGGGTGCGGCATAGTTGTGAGATCAGGGTAATCAATCCAGTAGAGAGATGATTTGTACAAGAGGGAGAGATAGTGGGGACCTGAGCTGAGGAGATGATGATAACTTCCTTGGACTCATCAAGGAAGGAGTAGAGGAACCGGAGGTGGGTGATCTCAAATGTTGATGTAGTGGCAAAGGGTGGTGCAGGAGCGGAGGTGAAATGAGGGGCATTAGGTGGACTGGCTTGAGCCATGACCAGTCTTAGGGTATGCAAGAACCTAAGCGACAAAATGTGTTGTTGGGATCGTAGGAAGCGAGTACACTATTGGCCTGGTAGTTTAAAATCTTGGCGCAGGCAAATAGTTTAAGCCCAGCGTGTCCTAACTACAGGTTGCTATTTCTAGTTTTTATTCTCGGTTTTTTTTCTTTTTTTTTTTTTTTTTTTTTATCACCTATATTTGTTGTTAAGTTACAAGAACTTGTGTGCAGCGCTAGCAATGGCATAAACAAAAGCTTAATTCCAAAACCCAAAACCTTCGGAAACCACCTTTGCATAACACTCTAACTGGGCAGGTAACTGTCTATACACCATCTATGGTAAACTCAAGTATGGAAAAACCAGCCAAGGAAATATACAGAAAGCAAGTCTTCAAATAAGGAAAAACCCAGTGTTCTAAGAACATGGGGAGTAAAAAACCGGTCAGCAAGGACACCATGGGTGGGTAGGGGCGACCCTAGAGGCCGAAAGGAGGGAAGTGACAGCTGTATGTCAAGTAGCAAGGCAACCTGGATCTTGGAAAATAGGCGATGAACTTAAGATGGAGTTGTATGGAGGACCTGATGGATTCAGTCAGGCCTGTGCCCATAACACTTTGGATGAGGTGTCTGCTGGGATCTACGGTTGCCAAGCAGGAGATTATAGAATATTGGAAGTGTTCATTATAGTCCTAGCAATGAGACAGATAGTGGTCCACCAGTCAGAGGCCCAGGAGGTGTGGTGGGCCAGGTAGCTCTTGTGGGCACGCCTCAGGTGAATGCGGCTCCCCATGAACTTGCCTAAGCCCACAAAAGGATGTGGTACATGGACGGTTTGTAGGAATAGTAGGCTGGTGGAGGAAAGACCTCGTTTCAGTCGTTAACAAGGGTCTGGTATGCCTGCATCCTAAGGCCAGTGTAGGAGGCATGCATGGTAGTTAGCGGGGGGGGTGGAACACTGTGGGTACAAGATCTACTTGTGGTTTAGGGTCGAACAATATGGATATCAAGCTCGGCCAGATAAAATCGACCATGGCATCACCTGGGAGCTGGAGCGGACATGATGTGAGGGAGGAGCAGTTTTTCTGTGCAGAGGATTGACATTTGCTAGAAGACATCTAGCGAGGTGGGGCCACCAGTCAGTAGGGCGGGATTGGAGGAGAGAGGGAAAGTCCTAGTGGAGCCGCCCTGCGACAGGGTTGATGGTATGGGGGTGGCAAACTAGTCTCAGTGGAGCAAACCTACGTTAGTGAGCACCCAAGAGTACGATAGGGGGGAGGCAGCTCTCCAAGGAGAGGACAGAGAGTCTGGTAGAGCTGTAGCAATTGGTAATCCATCTCTGGATCTAATGCGAGAAGAAGTTCATGTACTTTACCATAACACAGGAGGGTGCGAAGAGGTCATCCCTGTAGGTAAGGATAGGGATAAGAAAGGAGACAGCTAGGTGCTTGTACAGGTGGGTGGAAAGCATGCGCATGGTGGGGAAAGCCTGCAAACCTTAGCAAGGATGCCTAGAGCAAGGGCAAGACACTTGGAGAAATGAGTGGAGGTAGAAAGGGATGTGGTGAGCCAGTAGCTGAGTTATTTGAGAGAGTTGGCAGGATGGAAGACCTGCCTATCCAAGTATATGGGAATAACGCAAGTAGAGCCCCGCAGGTTCTCACTGTGGTAGTGAATAAGGTCCGACTTGGGAACTCAAAACGGCACATAGCGCACTGTTCCGCGACTCTTGATCCTGGAAAAAGCGGCTTACAGTTGCTAAACTTGCGGTGGTAGCAAGAAGAATATACCGTCAATGTAAAATGATCAACAATGGAAAGAATAAGGCCCCTGGAAAGGAAAAAGTGCAGGGAAGAAAGATAAAAAACAAAAAGCAATGGTGATAAACGAGACCACAGAGTGGTGCTAACACAAAAGCAAGAAAAAATACCAGGTGAGCCGTGGAAAAGAAGATGGTAGGTGAGGCCATTGAGGATAGACCTGACTCAGGAGATAAGGTAGTGGTTGATGACTTTTTTCCTTTGTACATCTGAGTGAAAATCAGGATCCACATTATCATAATCCCCTTTGATATCAAGGAACAGGGTGGAAAGCCGGACGGTGTGCCGATGCAATGTGCAGACTGTGTAGGTGAAGGTGCGGAGGGCATTAGAGGAGGAAAGGCTCGCAACGGAGGTGCATTGGTTGGGACTGAGGAGTCCAAAGGCCCTGGTGACGAGTGCTAGGCGGGAGGCGACAATTTTCTCCAAAACCTTGAATATAGCCTGAACAAGGACGATTACCCTAAAGGAGGCACAGGTTTCATAGGATGGCTATCCTGCCTTGTCCAGTACCACTCCGTTGGCCTTAATAAGAGAGGAGGGGTGGGACCTGTGAAGGAGGAAAGGGGAGATCGTTCGAGTAATAGGGAATGGGTGGTGTGGTGTAGCACTTTCCATGCCGCATGGGGACGGTATCACGACCCAGCACTGAGGAGGAGGAGGAGGCCCTATAGCCGGTAGAGATCTCATGAGTGGACAGCTCTTGGGGTATCAGAGTAGGGCCAGAGGATGGAGGGGGCGCAGGTGGGGCGGAGGGGGGGCAGGAGGTGGAAAGAAGTGGTTGAGGAGAGTATGGTTGATGGACACGGGATCGTCAGTCCCTGGGAGCGTGGGGAAGCGAGTCGTTGCTGAACCTAGTACTCCCTGTTTGGTGGCTCACAGGGAAGAGGTAATGGCGTTCAGGAGTAGGAAGGTCTAGGGACCTTTTTTACCCACTTAATGGCCTTGAAGTAGCCAAGGCAGGCAAGTCTACCAGCAGAGATGTCACCGCTCGAGCCAGTAGAGCGCGGCTTGCGAGCAGTATAGTGAACTTCTTTACTAAGAGTAGATAGGAGGGGTGACCACCAGGACCTTGCACTAGGGGACGGGGATGAGAGTGGAGTGTGGTTGCGGAGCTTGGAAAGAACACGAGAGAAATTGGTGTCAAACCATGAGGCGAGAGAACCGGCAGTGGGGAGGAGTTGGGCGTCATGCACTGTCAGCTCCTCAAGCAGGGGTGTGTGGGTAACCCAATTAGTCAATGTCCAGTTGTGGCGGGAGGGTGGTTATGTATATTTGGAAGGCCTAAAGGAGAGCAAAATGGCTAGATGGTCTGCGCCTATTGAGGGGAGGGGAGTGCACCAAGAGGCCAAAAAAGGAAATAATTCTGAAGGGACAATAGAAAGATATATAACAGAGGGTCTTCCACAGATACCACAAGGGAAGCGGGTAAAGACCCCAGTGGTATCCAAGAGCTGATAGCCAAACTTGGCCTCCCTTGAGAAGTAAAGAAAAGAAACTGCTAACTTGGTAGTAGAGTGGGACTGGAGTAGGTCACAGGAGGAGTTGTGGATGTTAAATTGGCCTAAGGCAAGAATAGGAAGCCCCCCCACGGTGAAACAACTCAAGAGCGGAAAGACTACAGATGGAGGACGCCCTGCTGGGAAGGGAGTATGAGTTCAGTACCCGGAGGCGTGCAAAGGAAAACCCAAACAGTCTATTTGTTTGGAAAAAATCAATGCCCCTAATGTCAGTCCTCAGAAAAAATACAGGAATTATGACGCTCATGGAATGTAAGGCAGGGGAAACATAATATGCCACTGTTGGCATTTCAGGGGAGGAACAAGGGGGAGAGAAGGACTTGAAACTACCAACGTTGTGAACACAACCTTGAAAAACTACGGGATCCTGTTGTTAGGCATATATGTATGAGGCCCTGAATTCAGTACTGCATTCATACGAAAAATTCGCTGAAAACCTACTCATACCCCTCCGGCCCCATTGTTGGGCCCTCATGTCACCTGCGGCACCTGAGGCAAAAATGTTCCCTCACCAAAAAGAGATGAATTGGCGCCCCACACATAACACCATATATGTCGTCGCCGTCAGTCCAACCGGATGCTGTTCACTGGGTATATGCAGAGGAGACTCGACCGTGCCAATGCAGATGGAATCAAGTCCTTCGGACCAGTGGCCGCAGGGTTATGACGACTCCCATTTAGCCTTCGCTGAGGGTGGTCAAAATTGACGGGACACAGCGAACGAAATTTAGAATATGTTAAGTGGGTGTCAGGGAAACACTGAGGACACACTTTGACCCTGATTGCAAGCCTAGAAAGGTCCATAGACCTATGGGAACAAGTCGATAAGGAGAGGTGGAGCCAAAACGATATGGTATTGTACCCATCGTAAGCTCCAGTCATTCTGAAGGCCCTATGCAAGCTGCCGGTAGTATCGTTCGGAAGCAGATTTGTCGACAACTATGCTGGCCACTTGGTGTTCTAAGAAACCAGTTGTAGATTCCATGATGGACTGCCTGGTTTAAACGGCAGAAGAAGGAACAGCGTCTCAGACTGATAAGGGTACTACACCTTCAGAGAAAGCTGAGCTCTGATGTGTCTGTAAGCGGTGGAGGGGAACCATATTCTCAGGGTTAAATCTTCTTCGCACTTCGATCATCAAGGATAGTTTAGGAGAGAAAGTACATAGTAGGACAGAAAGTACTTGTAGTCCGTGAACACTCAGATGCGGGATATAAATATCGAAGTGCCTCCTGAGATTTGGCCATCATCAAGTAACGGAGAAGTGATCTTATCAATATCATTAGTTTTACTCAATATCTTTACGAGCCTTCCTAGACAATCTCCGTTTACGATCAAAGATTTAAGCCTAGTTCGATTCGCTTGCCCTTAGAATCGACTACCCTTAACAGTATATTGATATTTCTCCTTGTTACCATGGATCTTTACATGACTACTGGACACCTCCAAGTCATACCTGAGGAATCACACAAGCTCATAGCTGATTCCACACACCTCGACGAGCTTCTGCTTGAACCACGTCTATCAAATTATATCTCCTCATTCGAAGAAATACTTGAAAACTCCTGCGCGGAAATTCAATTCTATATACCTCAGGAACCCTCCTGGTTCACCAATCCCTCTCTCATCCGTACCGATACAGATTTCCAAAAATTCTATGAACACTTCTAGGGTCCCACCTTCCTGTGGAAACCGTTAGTTGACTACGACACCGAAGAAGAAGGAACCTCCATTTCCTTCCGGATCATCAATTCCACGCTCGCACCCTTGGCTTGGGGATTGGGGAGACATCCCAACTCACCTTAGGAACGTTGTCCTCACGACAATTAACCGTCGATATGGACAAAGCAATGTCAGAGATTGTAGAAGTATCACTAGTAGGAAGTGATCATGCACCTGGTCGCTCCAGATCACCTTTGGCACTCTACCACCTTTGACAGCCAAGTGGAGTCAGAAAATCGACCCTGGAACTCGTTCAAGCACTCCACGTCTTCCCGATGCCAGAAATCCAGCTATGGAAAGCTTTGAAGAACGTATAGTCCATGCAATGAGCTACTTCGACCATGCCCTTCAGGAATCGCTTAATATGCAACATCTGGCCTACCATGAACTATCTGGTCAAGCTCCGGAGAAGGCAACCCAACTCCAGAACCAGGCTAAACAGATAACCCGTGCGGCACATATCATTGGCGAAGAGTTGAAACAGGTCAATTCGGGACCTTAAATGTTAGGAAAAGAAACCGCCGCACTGCAAGATGCAACCACCAAATGATTCGAGGCCAAGTTGCAGGTGCAGGAAGAACGGGCTGCACACCATGAAGCGGTAAGTACCCAACTTCATGCTAACATTGGGACAACAGGACCAGAGTCACAGGATTGAGACCGCCAGCTAGAACAGGCTTTGGCTAGGCAAAAAGCAGAACTCCTCCAAAGACAAGTGTCTGCACAAAAGGAACATGAGCGGACCAGAGAGGAGTTACCATAACTGCACTAACGGCTTGAACAAGAGCGGTCAGAAAGAGAGGCCTATGTGATCAGGCAGGATGCCGCATCCGCGCAACTAAATCGAATGTTGACTCGCATGAATGAAACTTTGCTGAATCTACAAGTTGCGAAGAACCCACCAAGGGTGTGGGAAACAGTGGCACCACAGCCGGTGCAAACTCCGGGATTGGAAAAACAAACCACTGCGGATGGCGGAGAAGAGTTCCAGTTCATTCCCCGAAGAGAGAAGGGAAAGGCCGTGGATCGTGGGGATGGAAACGGAAATGGCGCAAAGGAACCACCACCGCCCCCTCCAGCAAATGCACCTCACCCGGGATATGATAACCCTAGGTATGTACACTGAGGTGGCCCCTCACGACGAGGTGGTGAGCCATCACGAAGACCCTCGCCTGGCCGTAAGTTCGAATCCGAAGCAGACGCATGGGTCGACCGACTCGGGCAATCACTGTCCAGAACCAACCGCCGACAAGCGGATCCACCGTTCAAATTCGAAAACTAGCCTACTCATGATGTGAGAGTATGACTACTGAGTTGCGAGGACTACTTTGGGAGAAACCCATGGCAATGGGAAAACGATGAAGAACGCATCAAGTATGCGTTAGGAAGAATGGAAGGAACCGAGGTGGCTCCTTTCTCGATAACCTATCGAAAGAAAATGACCTGAGACCTCGGATTCCCTAAACATGAGGGTTAAGATTACTGGATCACTTTCCTAGCCGAAGTGACTGAATGATCCTCGGTACTGCAAAAGGCACAAAAAGCCTTAGCAGAAATGGAGAAGGTTAGGTATACAGGGGATATAGAGAAGTATCTCCTTACCATGGAAAACTACAACATAGAGGCAGAAGTATCCGGCATCGCTTGGAGAACCATAATTCAGCGGCATCTTCCTATCAAGGCCATGCGTACGCTATCATATAAAAATCATGACCTGGATAGCGAATGGATCAAGGCATTCCGCAGGGTCACCAAAGCGGAAGAATCGTTCTAGGAACAACAAGTGCTATTCAGAAAAAACGACCAGGGAAAAAGTGACTCCCAGAAAAGAAACCGGTAAGAGGAATCAAAACCTAGCAAGACCACTGCTGGGAATAAAAAAAGGAAAACCTATACGGCAGCAGAAAAGGCTGCCTAACAATTGAAAAAATAAGATGGAAAAGGGAAAAAAGCCCCTTTTGAAGGAAAGGTTAAGCATACAAATTGGGTTGAAGCTCACAAAGGAATCCCTAAGGACAAAATTGAAGAATGAATGAAAGCCAACCAATGCACCTGTTGCACGTTGGCCAACCATACTTGGAAGTTCTGCAGGAAACAGGCCCAAGTATCGGTTATAGGGGAGAAAAGGGGCAATTTCAAACCCCAATATCGACTACCTCAGATAACAAATGGGCAACCAGAACCTACCACTAGGGTGGACCAAGTCAACCAGCCGAGGATTTGGGAACTAGACGTCATGGATGAAACCTAAAAACAGTTTTCAGGCACCGGCAGCGACGGCGACCGGGTACTCGGTTACGGACCCCTTACCGAAACCGAAATCAACAAGGGTGTTCGACCTCTGCAAGGTCCTTATAGCAGGTATTCTGCCCTTCTCCGTGGGAAAGTTAAAACCAAAGTGAGAGTCACGAAAAGCAATCCAGACCTACCGGAGTATCGCAAACCAAAGAATGACAGGCGTACAACAAGCGTTTAACTTGGACAGCGGCTCGTGGTAGTCCGGGACTAACTCTATGAACCTGAAACTCCAAAAGAAGAAAGCGTTGAGGGCCACATTTAGTATATATCGGACCTCAGTACGGAAGACGGTCAACTAATCACGCATCCTTATAAAGCCCTAAAACCTTACAAGAGATCCAAGGAACAGTGGACACACCAGCGCTGACTAGGAACTCCTTAAGAATGACAAGGGGAAATTAGTCTAGCCTGGATCGTGAGAAGCCTTCCAGGAACAAAACATATTACAGGGTGGCTGGTCAACGGAATAGTTGGAGAAACGGAACAGGATCCCAGACATCACGAAAAATGAAGTGGAGGAGAATGAGTAACTACGGCTGCCTAGTTCACACGCTAAATAGAGCAGGGTAAATCCGTCCCGAACCTGGACTCCGGCTTTGTGGACAGGATTGGCACGATAGACTCAGGGGTAAACGAGGCGATGCGTGAAGAATCCCCGGAGCCCAAATACGCTGATATAGTCAAAACAATACGAGTACGGCTCTAGTGAAGACAAAACTGTGGGCTGAGAAGGGCAAATGGCAGGTGTATGGGAACCCTTCCGTAATGGGTAAAGACCGCTTGTAGTGGGCTGCCCAGTACACCAAAGACAGAGATTTTAGTTTGTTTGAGGAGGCTTAAATAGCCGAAACCGTGCTAGCATGGTAACAAACACCCTAAGTTACCACAACAACAAAAATGCCATACAAAAGACACGCACAGGCCCCTAGAGGGCCTAATGAAAAACATATCTCCAAAGCAGCTACCCCGCCTTATTATTCATGCCCAGAAGGTAGGGCAACCATCGAAGCAATTAGAGAACGTAGCCCGATCCGTGTTTTATTGGACTCAGGGTCTAATATATTCCTAATTAACCAAGAACTGGTTAATAAACATCGCTTACCTAACCACACCCGCACAAATAGCTTGGACATTTACACCTTCAAAGGAACCACAGCAGCAAATGGGGGAAAACACTGCACGCATCCTATTCTCTCAGAGATCGAAAGCAATGCACACCGATCTCGCATTTCTTGTGAAATTGCCAATGCTGGCAAATATGACCTAATCATCCCATTTGGATTGTGGCATACAGAACATCCCATAAGTCACATTGAGGATGCACTAAAATGTATATTTAAAGACAAGAAATGCCAAAGTCATGTTAAGGATGAAGGCATAGACTTGACATTTGAGTGGAACGAAACCGTGGCATACGACCCTGAAGGACAATGCATTGGAAGAATCGAAACAGCACCCACTCCGGAGTCAAAAGAGATTCCGCAAATACCACAGGAATACCATGAGTTCAAGAGGGTTTATGCACTAGAAACGGCAGAGAAACTAGTGCGAAGAAGAACGTTTGACCACGCCATTGACTTGATACCCGGCGCAGTACCGCTATGGGACCTGATCTATCCTATGTCTGCCCACCAGCTGGATTTACTTAGCAAATACCTGCAGAAAATGCATGATCAAGGGAAAATTGTAGAAAACAAATCTCCTGCTGGGGCTCTAATTTTATTTGTCCCTAAACCTGACAGGTCAATGAGGCTATCTGTGGACTACCGATAGTTGAATAAGCTGACGGTGGCCAACAAATACCAGCTGCCACTAATGAGCAAGCTTCGCGACCGGGTGGCGGGGGCCCAAATATTCACTAAGCTCGACTTAAAGGATGTCTATCACCTCCTAAGGATCAAGGAAATCGATGAGTGGAAAACTGCATTCCGGACACGATACAGCCACTTTGAATACAAAGTAATGCCATTCGGGCTGGTAAACGCGCCTGCCACATTCCAGGCCTTGATGAATAAAATTCTACAGGAATTTCTCCATCATGGCGTGGTCGTCTACCTAGACAACATCCTAATTTACTCCAAGACAGAAAAAGAACACTTGGACTTGGTCAAGAAGGTACTCTCTCGCTTAGAGGAATATGATCTAGCAGTATCGACCACCTTATCTGTATTCCACGTTGATAAAGTGGAATTTTTGGGGTATATTGTGGCAATCGATAGAGTCACCATGAGTGAAAGAAAGGTCGAAAGTATAAAACATTGGAAGGCACCAAGGTCGGTCAAGTAGGTGCAAATATTCATTGGCTTTGCCAATTTTGACCGATGTTTCATTAAGGATTTCTTCAAAACCTGCAATCCAATAACCGGAACGTTGAAGGGCGACCACAGAAAATTCAGATGGGGGGCGGAACAAGACGGAGCATTTGAAGAACTTAAGACAAGATTCATCTCCGCCCCTATACTCTGTTATTTCTACCCTGACAGAGAAACAATCGTGGAAACAGATGCTAGCGATTTTGCTCTAGGATGTGTCTTCTCCCAGTTTAAAGACAAAAATCTACATCCAGTGGCTTTCCACTCACGGAAGTTGAGCCCAGCAGAGCGAAATTATGAGATCCATGATAAGGAACTATTGGCGATTCTGGACGCATTTAATGAGTGGAAACAGTACCTGGTCGGAACAGAAATACCAGGGACTGTGTACACTGATCACCAGAATCTACACAACTTCCTTACAACTAAGGTATGGAATCCATGGCAAATACGATAGGCTCAGCAACTAGCGAACTACAATTTCAAGAGTTTCTACCGACCTGCAAAGCGAGGTGGAAAGCAAGATGCACTAAGCCGACAGCCGGACTACCATCCAGAGGAGGGAGCTGAGTATAGCGAACAGTCAATACTCAAGCCTTCTCACTTCCAAATCACACTGGTACACTTGAATCAGCCAGAAAGGGAGGAGAGAATAGTTGGCACAGAGTCTACTGATTTCTTGCGAATAAAATTGCTAACTCCAAAAGCACGAATGCCTACAAAAGGGTCCCGACTATCAGCCGGTCAAGAACTGTACGCAGTAGAGTTCTTTATAATTCCACCCAAAGGACAAAGGTTGGTGGAAACTAGAATTTCTGTCGGATTACCAAAAGGAACATATACACTGATGGCACCACTCAGTGGAATGGCCACCAAATTTGGGATCAGCATTGGCGGAGGAGTAATAGATCCGGATTACCCAGGAGATGTCAAGGTTATCATAATCAACCATGGAAACCAAGACTGCCAGTTTCGCAAAGGGGACCGAATGGCACAAATCATAATTGAGAACATACACATGACGGAAGCGATAGCAGTGGACGGTCTAGCAGAAACGGAAAGGGGCAAAGGCGGATTTGGAACCACGGATGTATCACCCAGAAGATCAGCTGCAACCAAGACCCAGGTAGTGGTTGCATACTTGCAAGCGGACCAGGCCCACAATGAGTTTCTTGATGAAACAGAGCATCAAGGAAGACAAGGCAAAGGGATACTCCTAATGTCTAATGCTATAATGTCCAAGGTAGATATTAGGAAATATGACGAGACATTATTAAAAACCATTAAAGAGGCAGGCCAGGACGATGAAGACTGGCAGGAACGCAAGCGAGAATTGGAAACGTTAACCCATAAGGGCAAACCATTACCAAGTACCTGGGCAGTAAGCGAAGGACTGATATACTATAAGAACCGCTTATATATTCCTGACAACGAACATCTACAGACAACTATAGCCAAAGGTTGCCACAACTCTAAAGTAGCAGGACACTTTGGACAGGAGAAGACTCTGTAAATTGTTACCAGAGACTTTTATTGGAAAGGGCTGACAGCGTGGATAAATGACGACGTATGGTCATGTGACGAATGTCAACATAATAAATCTCTACGACATTCGCGGTTTGGTCTGCTGCAGCCTTTGGATGTTCCATTCGCAGCCTGGTCATCTATATCGACCGACTCATCACACAACTACCAGAATCACAAAGAAGAAGACAAATTATGGTAGTCATGGATAGGTTTACAAAAATGGCTCACTTCTTAGGTCTGGAAGGAAATGCAACTGCCAAGGAAGTTACAAACGTATTCTTAAGGGAAGTCTGGAAGCTACATGGACTTCCAGCGGAAATTATATCCGACATGGATGCAAAGTTTTCGAGAGAATTCAGGGAATCCCTATGCAAAACCTAGGGAATAAAACGAAAGATGTCAACTGCGTACCACCCGCAAACTGATTGACAAACAGAGAGGACCAACCAGGTACAGGAATGATACCTCATACACTTTGTCAATTATGACCAAGCGGACTGGTACCAGCTGTTACCACTAGCCGAGCATGCCTACAACAATTCGGTAACGAACCTATATGGCAGGTCACCCTTCTACGCAAACTATGGATTCCACCCGCAAACAGAATGGATGAAGGAATGTGAAGCTCAAAATCCAGGCGCCCAACTATATGCACACTGGATGCAAACAATACACCAACAGGCCAGAGAAGCGTTGGACCAAAAGCGGGAAAATATGAGTAAATATTATAACCGCAAAGCTAATCAGCAACCAGACATCTAGGTCGGGGACCTGGTCATATTATGTGGAAAAAATATTAGGACCAAACGACCCTCGAAGAAGCTTAGCCCAAAGCTATATGGCCCGTTTTAGGTATTGGAAAAAAGAGGTGAACGTGCCTACAAACTTGAAATATCACCAAGATGGATGATCCATCCGATATTTCATGTATCATTGTTGGAACCCTATCGAACATTCAATCGACCAGCCCGAGAACAACCTGCCCGCGAGCCAGAAGAAATCAATTCAGATTTTGAATGGGAAATCGAAAGAATCGTGAAGATTGAATTAATCTCTTATACCCGGCGCGTGGGAGGTCGGAACCTACAGATGTGTGAGTAACGGTACTTTGTGAAGTGTACTGGGTGTTCTGAAGATGAAAATACTTTGAAACCACCAGACCACTTAGAGCATGCACAGGAAGTGGTGGAGGCATTTGATAGGGAGAATGCGGATATGCCAATGCGGGCAGATGTAGAGTGACAAGGAAAAGGTTTTCCTAGCGTGGCCAAGCAAACACGTTAGGTTTTTTACCCTACCAAGTCGAGTTCAAAAAGTGGAAGTTTATTTTATTTTAATTTTTAAAAAATTTTGTTGTTTTGTTTTTGATAAAAAGGAAAAAACGAAAAGAGGGTAACACCTACAAAAGCGATTCGAGACGAACCTTCGGAGGAGGGAGCTCATGTTAGGCAAATATGTACGAGGCCCTGAATTCAGTACTGTATTCATACGAAAAATGCGCTGAAAACCTACTCATACCCATCTGGCCCTGTTGTTGGGCCCGCACGTCACATGCGGCACCTGCGGCAAAAATGTCCCCTCACCAAAAAGCCATAAATTGGCGCCCCCCTCTTAACACCATATACGTCGTTGCTGTCCGTCCGACCGGATGCTGTTAGCAGGGTATAAGAAGAGGGAGACTCGGCTGTGCCAATGCAACTGGGATCAAGTGCACGGACCAGTGGCCGCATGGTTATGACCACTCCCGTATAGCCTTCGCTGGGGGTGGTCAAACGTGACGGGACACTACCTACGAAATTGAGAATATGTTAAGTGGGTTCCAGGGAAACACTGAGAACACACTTTGACCCTGATTGCAAGCCTAGAAAGGTCCATAGACCTATCGAAACAAGTGGATAAGGAGAGGCAGCCAAAACGATATGGTGTTGGACCGATCGTAAGCTCCAGTCATCCTGAAAGCCCTAGGCAAGCAGCCGGTAGTATCGGGAGGGAGCAGATTTGTCGACAACCATGTTGGCCACTTGGTGTTCTAAGAAACCAGTGGTAGATTCCATGATGGACTGCCTGGTTTAAACGCCGGAAGAAGGAACAGCCTCTCAGACTGATAAGGGTATTACACCCTCAGAGAAAGCTGAGCTCTGATGTGTCCGTAAGGGGTGGGGGGGAACCGTATTTTCAGGGTTAAATTGTCTTCGCACTAGGATCATCATGGATTGTTTATGAGAGAGTGTACATAGTTGAATAGAAAGTAGTTGTAGTCCGCGAACACTCTAACGCGGGATATAAATATCGAAGTGCCTTCCGAGATTTGGCCATCATCAAGCAACGGAGAAGAGATCTTATCAATATCATAAGTTTTACTCAAAATCTTTTCCTGCCTTCCTAGACAATCTCCATTTACGAAGAAAGATTTAAGCCTAGTTTGATTCGCTTGCCTTTCGAATCGACTACCCTTAACACCTGGATACAGACCAGGCAAACAGGAAATAAAAGTACAACTAAAGAATTAAAAAGAAAGAAAACACATTCCCGCTACCCAGGAGGTATTATTGAGCATGGGAGAGAAAGGACAAGGCCCTAGGGGCCTCATGCAGGGCAGTGGTGGGTGTGTAATCCATTACTGGTTAGAGCCCATAGGATTACTGGGGTCAGGAAAGGGGGTGTGCGCCACCTGGGCGGGTGCGGCACCTAGGGGGCAGGAGGACAGGGACCGGCCAGGGGCAGACTGGCCGGGCCTGATGGGCCTGTGAGTGGTTAAATCAACGGCAGGAACAAAGGGACCAGGAGGCTGCATGGAGGTGGGTGAGACTGTTGCAGAGCAAGGGGGGAGACCTATAAGACTTCGATTGAATCATCATCTGTAGTGGGCAGGGCGGGTGCCGGAGCAGGTAGGGGATGAGGTTGCCGATATGGGCAGTCTCATTCACTCGAGGAGTGATCCACAATACAGTTAGGGCCGTGTGGTAGGGAGGTTAGGCAGAATCTGAGTACGTCTTTGGTGTTGCCCTGCTTGGGGCAGCATGGATTGGAGCATATATGGTCATCTCTCTTATGGTGGAGAGAGTTGAAGGGCAGGACTGAAAGGGGTCTTTTGCACCGCTGGGCCACATGACCAAAGGCCCACAGGTAGTGAAATTGTGGGTAGGGAGAGGAGGAGAAGGCTCTATTAGACCGCCCATTGGCTGAGACGAGCGGAACATGTGGTCGAGGGAGGAGGAGTAGTAAGGGAGGTAGTTATTCCTAGCGAGAAAGAGTTTTGGAGGCGTGAGAAAGGGTCAGTATTGAGGAACATAGCAGCAAGGAGGGGGACACTGGGGCAGTTAAGGATTCATGTGAAGATGTGGGAGAAGAGATCATCTTGATCCTCTTGGAGGCAAGATGAGGGGAAACTTTGGATGGCAATCTGAACGGCTATAGGAGCCGGGCGGCAGGTGAGCCAGGGGTTGTCCCCGCCTGATAATGATTGGTTCAGTTACCTGGTGAGGGCCTATTAATATTGGGCATAAGAGAGAGCAGGGACTTGGCCAGCAAGGCCAGTGAGGGAGATAGATCCTCGTTTGTGACAGAGGACTTAAAGCAAGGGGAAAGGTTGGATTTGGGATCAAACAGTAGCGAGGATGATAGGTCTGGAAGGAGTCCGGAGATGACTAATGCATCCGTGAGTAGAGCTGTTGAGGAAAGGGGTGCTAAAAATCGGCGAGTTGCAGTGGTGTGAGAGTATGGATAGGGTGATGGTTGTCTTTGAGGGGTGGGGGAGCCGGAGTGGAGGAGGCTTAAGTGGCTGTATTGGCAGCTACTGGCGCTACCTGGACGGCAGAGGGAGGGCTAGCGGGGGACTTTCTCCAATTCTTCTGCCTACCACGTTTTGGGCACCAGAGGGGGCAGAAGTATCATGATCCCGGACCTGTTCGCCAAAGCAACCATCAATTAGTAGGGGAGTGCCATTAGAGGCAGGCACCGGAGGTGGGGGACGGAGGCCAGATAGAGGCGCAGTGTGCCTCGCATTCATTGCAGGGCTGGAAGGGATGGGGGAAGTAAAAGGGGTGGTGGAAGGTGTGGCCATAGTGACACAGTGGGCCAAGTCATGAAGGTCAGAATGGATTGAGGCCAGGCAGGGGGCCGCAGAGTCAGCTGTTGAAGTGGAGTTGGAAAAGCTGGCACTAAAAAGTATGACTTCTGAGGTGTGGGAGTCAAGCTGGACACCAAGGGGTAAAGTTGCACGGAGGAACCTATACAGGAGTGTGATCTAGGTAATCTGTCAAGTGGAAAGGTCATCACGGCAAGTGCAAGAGAGGGTGGGAACCTCAAAGGAGGGGAAGTTGATAACTTCCTTGGTTTCGTCAAGGAAGGAGGACTGAAATCTAAGGTCAGGCTGGACGTTAACCATCGAGGCCGAGGGTGAGGTGGAGCACGGGTAGAGGCGAATAGAGGGGGAGGGAGGGCACCGGCTACCGCCATGAGCAGTCTTACGGTATGCAAGGACTTAAGCGAGGTACTGTATAGGAGGGATCGTGGGAACGGTGTACTCTTTAAACGTAGTGTTGCAAAATGTAGGGGAAGGAAAATCGGGGAAGCAAAGCGTGTCCTAACTACAGGCCACTTTTTTTTTTTTTTTTTTTTAAATGATGTATTGCTTGTTAAGGTACAAGAACTCCCAGGTATCGTGGGATATGCCGTAAAGAAAACCTTAAATCCAAAATGAACAAACAAAGGAAAGAACACTCACGAAGCTCCGAACGATTCCTTGCATAAGACACATCACCACATACGGTTAATCAGAAAGTAAATAAAACAAAACAAGGCCCAAGGTCCGACAAGTAACATACAAGGAAACACAACCACAAACACCCATGCAGACCCAAGCCAATGAAAATATAAGCTAAAGCGGCCGAGGCGGAGAGGAAGAAAGAAGGAGAGGGGCAACGGAGGAGGCAGTGGAAGAGGGGAAGATCATTGGGGAGGGAGAGCGGCGCCCAGGGGCAGGTATAAGAGGGGGGAAAGCGGTGCCTGTCTCGTGGAAAAGGGACCGAGGGCAAGGATGAGCGGGTGCGTGGACCAGAGAGGGGCCTCAGGGCTAATGTCGGTGACACCTAGGAGGTGGAGTGACCGTTCTAGGGCCGTTGAGGGCCAGCGTAGGATGGCGTGGCTAAAAGTCTCATCCTCCTCCCCACAACGGGGGCAGAGGGTGGGAACGACAACGGAAAACCAGGAGGTGTGGGCCGCAAGGTAGCTCTTGTGTGAGCGCATCTGATGCACGCGCCCGGCATTGAACTTCCCAAGGGCCATGAAGGGGTGAGGCGACAGGCGCCTGGGGAAACGATAATACTCTTGAGGAGGAGCGGTCCTGAGCCAGTCATCCATAAGGAGATCATGGGCCCTCCGGCGCAGGACACGGTAGGCAGAGGTCATGGCTGTTGCAGGCGGCAGGGGGGGGGGAAAGGATACTAGATCCGTCCTAATCAGGAGGGCAAAGGACAACGAGCACAAGAGCGGTAGTGCCAGATGAGCCAGAGCATCAATCGGGAGCTGTGTGCGTACCGGGAGTGAAGGGGGGGTCGTCTGGCAGCAAAGGGGCATAACCTTGGTGGGCAGATGCCTACACAGTTGTCGGAATGAATCTGGTGGACAGAACTGTAGAAGCGAAGGAAAGTCAGCAGGTACGCGGGCTGCAGGAGGACTGGCTGAGGGCGGGAAGGACATCAGGCGGAGGGCGGCCAGGCGTCGACGGTGCCTGGCCAAGGAGGCGACTGGGGGGAGGCAGGCTTCTGCGGAGAGGATCGGGGTAGGGGTGGATCGGAAGCAGTTGGTGACCCATCGCTGTACATAACGCCAAAAAACCTCCATTCGGTCCAAACGTGACCGGGAGGGCACCAGAAGGTCTGCTCCATAGAGGAGGATAGGTAACAGAAGGGAGACGGCCTGCCTGTGGCACAAATGGGGGGAGAGGCTAGACCCTGGGGGAGATAGCCGCTGAACAGTGGAGAAAGCACCATGGGCAAGAGAGAGGCGGCGGGAAAAATGAGCGTGAGTGGCGAGAGAAGGGGTAAACCAGTATCCCAGCAAATGGACCTGGGACTGCGGGGCGAACAACAGTGATTCAATAGGAATTGGAGAGAAATCAAATGCCCCCCGCTGAAGTGGAGTCCTCCAATGCATCAGCTCAGTCTTAGGGACCGAGAAGGACACACGACGAACGGAGGCCTTATGCTTCAGGCGGCAGTAGATGAGCTCTAGGGAGCGAACATTGCCCCGATAAGAAGGAGACGCCACGGTGATGGCAAAATCATCAACATAGGAAAGAATAAGCCACCTAGGGACCGAAAAATACAAAGAAGAAATATAAATAACAAACAACAAAGGAGACACAGGGGACCCCTGACGGGTGCCAACAGAAACAGGGGAAAAGGTCCTTGGAGAACCTTGAAACAACAAGGAGCAGGTGCGGCCAGTGAGGAAAGACCTAACCTAGGCCACAAGGTAGTGATTGACCCCCTTTCTCTTGAGGGACTCGGCCAAAGCAGATGAGTCAACATTGTCGAAGTCACCCTTAATATCAAGGAAAAGGGTAGAGACCTTGAGGCGTGGACATTGAAAGGAGCGGACAGTGTGAACCAAAGAAGCACAGGTGTCAAAGGAGGAAAGACCAGGAAGAGAGCCACATTGGTTAGGACTCAGGAGCCCAACGGCACGTGCGATGGGCTGCAGGAGGGAGGCGACAACCCTTTCCAAGATCTTGGACAGGGTGTGAAGAAGAACAGTAATGCGAAAGGAGGAAGGAGAATCATAAGAATCTTTGCCGGGCTTATCAAGGATAACCCCATTTGCCTTTTTTAGAGAAGGAGGGTGGAAGCCAAACTGCAGGAGCGGGCCGAGGAGATGGGTGAAAATCAAGGGGTTGACAGCGTGTACCTTCTTCGAGAAAGAATACGGGATCGTGTCTGGTCCAGGGGCGGAGGAGGAGGATGAGCGAGCCAGGTTGGAAGCCACATCCTCAGATGTGAGGGGGGGGCAGTCCCCGTGTGGGCGCAGAATGGAGGGGAGGAAAATAACAGGGCGAGGAGGGATAAAATGGTCCAGGAGGGCCTGGTTTATACCCTTAGGGGTATCGGCCCATGGGAGGGAGGGGAAACAAGGGGTGGGGCGACCCAGGGCCTGCCTTTCAGTGGTCCAAATAGTGGGGGGGGTGGTTGACATAAGGAGGTATGACCAGTGGGCCCTCTTTGCCGCCTTAATTGCCTTAAAGTACCCACGCTTGGAGAGGCGGGCAGCGTCTTGCGCACAAGGCAGCCAGTCAGGGTGTCTAGCCATACGTGAGGCAGAGTGGAACTCCCGCCGCAGAGTAGAGAGTAGAGGATACCACCAAGGTTTGGCATGGAGGGAGGGGCAGGACACAGGGGTGTGCTCTTTAAGGAGAGAAGTGAGGCGGGTAGAGTGACGGTCGAACCAGGTACTTAGGGAGGAGGCCGTCGGGATAGAGGGGGCCTGAGGGACTGAAAACACCTTAAGCTCCTCCTCCAGTGCGGGCCATTCTGTCAAAGCCCAGTTAGGGGCCGGAGCTGGAGTGGCTGCCGAAGGGTGAGTGAAGGTGATGGAGATGGGAACATGATCAGAACCAGTGGAGGGAAGGGGAGTATCCCATAGTTGGAAATAGGGAGCAAGAGCAGGGGAAATAAATGCAAGGTCGATAACACTAAGGCGGGAAGAGCCACCCAAAGGAAAGCGAGACAAGACACCAGGAGTATATAAAAGTGAAAAACCCAAGGCAGAGGCCATGTCGGCATACGCGGATGAGGCTACAAGCTCCTGATGAGAGAAGTCACGCAGGGGGTTTGCAGCAGGAAGGTGAATATTGAGATCTCCCTGGGTTAAAACAGGAAAATCAACAGAGGGAAATACAACAGAGGGAGGAACTGTGCGACGAGAAGAAGAAGGAGAAAACCAAGTACTATAGGAATTCAAAATACGAAAACGAGAAAAAGAAAACCCCCAGGCAGTATTGCACTGAAAAAAGTCCAAGCCCATGACATCCCGGATACCACAAAACACGGGAAGAATTATCCAGGACTAGAGCAAGGGGGCAGAACCATAAAAAGCCACCCAAGGGGAACCAGAAGACAAAGCGGCGGGTGAAAAGTAGAAAACCCAGGCAAGGTAGGAAGGCGGCCCCTGTAATCAGGGGGATCCTGTAAACAAACGACCGAAGGAGGGAGCGATAAGCCCGCAAAGGAATTAAACAAGTAAAGAAACACATCCAAGCACCCAAGGCTGTTATGTTGGACAAAGGACAGGATTGAGTGGAGTGGAGGGGCGGGGGAGGAAGAGTGGGCGCGAGACATTATCGGGCAGAGCCCGACCCATGATGTAAGGAAGGAGTAGGTGAGTGGGCCTCCGAGGAGGGGAGGCCACCCTGCCTTGAGGGGGCACGCCTTGGCGGGGAAGAGGTGCGAGAAGGGGGGGGAGATCAAGCTGAAGGCTGGACAGGAGGTTCCTAGAAGACCTACCAGGCCTAGGGGTTTCCGGATCAAAGGGGGGTTCAAGAGAGGGGGTGGCAGGGAGGATAGAAGTGCTGGGGGCAAGGTGTCGAGGTTGCCCAGAGGGGGAACTATCATCCCCAGCAAGGTCCCTAGCGTCAGGCGGAGGAGGTGAACCTGGGCGGGACACAGGAGCGGGGACAGGACGCGGGGGGGGAGAATAGCGATAAGGACAGTCGCGATACCTGGCGGAGTGGTCGGCACGACAGTTGGGGCATCTGGCGAGGGAAGAGACACAACAGTTGGATACTGGTTTCAGGTTGCCACCTTTGGGGCAGGATGGGTTTGGGCAGCGGTGCTCGGCCCTGGTGTAGTAGAGGGAGCACAGGGGGCAGACAGGGTGATTAACTTTGCATCGGGAGACGACATGGCCGAACTTCCAGCAGTTGTAGCATTTGGTGAAGGCATTGGAGGAAAAAGCCCTTTCAGACATGCGGTTCTGGGAGGAGAGGGGAACAGAAGGGACCAAACGATCCAGGTCCGTGGGATCAGCTGTAACAATGAGTGAGGTTAAGAACTTGCCTAACCTGGAATCTTTGTCCAGGTAGAGAAAGCGAGCCGAGAGGATTGAAACCCCAGCTGAGCTTCTAATGGAAGTGGAGAGGCTAACGAAGAGGTCTTCATCATTATCAGGGAGGTAGACCAAGGGGACAGAGTGGATGGCCACCTGTGTGGCATTGGGAGCAGGGCGGAAGGGAAGCCAGGGGTTTGCTCCAACTGGGAAGGATTGGTTTAGGTGAAGGGAAAGAGTATCAAAGTAGGGAGCATAGGAAAGGGCAGGGACTGAGAGGTCACAGCCAAGGAGAGAAACAGTGCCGCGGTCATTAACAGTAGTAGTAAAGGAGCGGGGGTGAGAGCAGATAGCCACATCAAGGACTGAGGCAGCGAGGTCAGGCAGTAAACCAGCAAGAGCAAGCGCATCAGACCTAAAACCTGATGAAGTGTGGGGAGCACAGAACCGACGTGAGGTTATGGGGAGGGGAGGGGGT
>QFET01006998.1:0-25681 GCA_003316355.1 Tuber calosporum | reverse complement strand
TTGCAGTTAAAGGAGATAGTGTGCCTTGTCCGGCAGACTAAGGATAGGTTTGTAACACCCTCCTCCACCCTCACCTCCAGACGGTTGATCAGCTGGGACCCTACTGTTCACCTAGCTGGCACCTTACTGCTCCCCCTAAGCTGGTACCGTACTACCACCCCCAGGCTGACACTCCGTCCTCTGGTCTCAGCACTGGAGCCTGCTACACGCTAGCTTCGCTTCTTTAGGTTCCTCTTCTGAGGGGGCCCCTTTCCACCATTGGTGCCAGGCTATATGCCTACAGCAATGTCTTCCTACTTTGTGCCCTTGCCGTCTTATTATGGGAGCTGGAACTACAAGTGTCTGGTACCTAGGCCATTGGTTTGACTACGGTCTTAGGTGTTGGGGTTTTCTTGTTTTGTATTCTCTTTTGTTGCATTTGACTGGTTCACTGTCAGGGCATGGAGTTGTTTTCATGATGGTTTTGTTGGCTCTCTGGTTGAGATTACTGTGTGGTGGCTTGTTGGAATGGTTTTTTACACCGGTTGGGTCGGGCTTCCATTACAGTTTTTCCATAGCTTTCTGGGTCAGGGCAGGGGTGGAGGTTTGTTTACTGCCATAGCTAGTGCTACATGTAGATTCTGTACCTTAAACATGAATCAAAACTGAATTAATAATAATAAAAATAATGCTATACTTGAAAAAGAGCAAGAGATTTCCTGATCTTGTGTGGGATGCTATAAGATCCATTTTAAGGAGCGTAAGATAGTCACTGAGAACTGCTCAAGGTAGTCTGTAATATATTGCTTCAATTTTTTTTTTTTTTTATTTAATTCAGTTTGAATTCATGTTCAAGGTACAGAATCTACATGCAGCACAAGCTATGGCAGTAAACAAACCTCCTCCACTGCTCTGACCCCGGAAAGCTATGGAAAAACCTTAAGGGAAGCCTGACCCAACCAGTGTAAAAAACTATCCTAACAAGCCGACACGCAGTAATCACAACCAGAGAATCAACAAAACCATCATGAAAACAACTCCAAGCCCCAACAGTGAACCAACCAAATGCAACAAAAGAGAACACAAAATAAAGAAACCCCTACACCTAAGACCGAAGTCAAACCAAAGGCCTAGGTACCAGACACATGTAAAGCTAGCTCCCATAATAAGCCGGCAAGGGTACAAAGTAGGAAGATATTCCTGTGGGCATATAGCCCGGCACAGAGGGTGAAAAGGGGCCCCCTCAGAAGAGGAACCCAATGAAGCGAGGCTAGCTTTGGCAAGGCCAAGTGCTGAGTCCAGAGGACGGAGTGTCAGCCTGGGGGTGGTAGTATGGTACTAGCCTAAGGGGGGCATTAAGGTGCCAGCTAGGTAAGCAGTAGGGTGCCAGCTGATCAACTGTCAGGAGGTAAGGATGGAGGAGGGGTAGACCCAAGGACCAATCGAATCGTGTGTGTGGCCATCTAGGCAGTTCTCATCAAAGTAAGAGTGGGGGAATTGACCATCTGAGTGCCATAGCAACTGTAGGCCTGTAGATTGTTTCCCCCAACTGCAACCCTCTCTCCCAGCCATATAGGGAGGTCAGAGGGAATTCCCGACTGTGCAAATGTTAAGCGAGGCAAAACAAAACCGGGGAAAGGAGAGGAACTATCAACAAAGATGGCAGAAGAGGAGAGAGGAAACTCAAAGCGGTAGACCTTAATGAGCATGGGTAGGAGGGAATTATTAAGATAAATCCCCACCCCCTGGCATGGCCAAAGGGAGCGGTTGAGTCGAAACGAAAGTGGTGATGATTTCTCGTAGTGTTGAGATTTCAATTGCTAGGTAAGTAGAGGAAACGGAGGCTGAAATAATATATTGCTTCAATATATTTTCATTTATATACAGGGTAAGGTTATACTCAGATAGAACACATATCATACATAATACTACTACTTCTAATTACTAAGCATTTACCGCATACAATGAAATATTATTATAAGTGGTATTTTAGCAATAGGATTTACAAATCTGCAAAGTAATAAAATCTAGTTTATCTCTTTCCCCAATCAGATTTACATTCTTGTCTCTAAATAGTCTTCTTACCAGCAATATTGTATGTTTTCCCATCTACAAACTTAAATGGAAAATGCATCTCATAGAGGTTGCAGATATTTGATAGCCTATATTGACTAACTGGATGTTTGACACAGACTACATAAAACTTGCCTCCTCAAAGTTGCAAGTTATAAATATTAAAACAAAGCCAATTAACATCTTAGACTCAGTATTACTCTAATAGGTTCAAATTCATTTTTATAGTTCTTTATATATTAATCTTATATTGACCATGAAATCTATACAAGTACTGATTGCTGAACAGAATTATAGCTCAATTTATATTAGAATAGATATCACAAAAAAGGAATTTGTAATTCACACAAAACTAATTCTGATGTACTATTCTTTCTACTTTCCTACTCTCAATAAGCTTACTATGAAACTGAGATTTCTGACTTCAGCTATAGTACCTATTGACTCTACTCTACTACCAGGTCTTTTTTCTTTACCAGTGTGTTTTTCCTTATTGCTTATATCATGTTTTTTCTGTACCCAATTGAATGTTATGCATCGGGGTATTTGATATACTGCAGAGACTTCTTTTTGAGTCAGCTGCAGATATCCTAGACTCACTAATTGGAGAGTTTTGTAGACATCTAAGAATAGGAATACTTGTAACCTCCGACCTTTACTATTAGTTCTGTCCTAGTATTGAATTAGTAGTAAGCTGAACTGCTTTTCTATAATTTATTTACTCTTGGAGTATAACAGGATCCTATCATGTTTCTACAATTACTACTAACTTGATATTGATTATTACTTATTTGGGTTTATACCTTATAAGCACTACCCTTAGGTTATACCTTTATACTTGTTTATGGCTTCCTAACTGGTTGTTCTTTCCTCCTTTCTCTCTTTCGCCTATTATTATTATTTCCTCTTTGATTCTACCCATTTGGGTATTGCTATCCTCCTGCTATACCTACTGGATTTGTATAGTATTAGTAATCACTTATAACTCCTTATTTGGATTGTATTACTTTTGTGTTAGCTCTATTCTTTCACTTTTAGCCCTCTATTTTACAAAATAGTTTGCTTATTATGCTCCCTCTATTAGTATATTTGTTGGACAGGATGTTTGTGCTATTTTTATATTTTCCTCGCTACAATCTTTTATTGTTAAAGAACTTGCAATCCCTTTAGGATTTGGACTCTCAAGTCTCACAGGACTATAATCTTTAATGCTCAAAGGTGAAGAGTCACTCGATCAGTTCCATACCCTTTTCCTTTTCTATTGAAGACTTTTCCATGAATCCTTCACCCCCTTTCCTAATAGTATCTTCCGAGTCCCTCTGGAATTCTCGAGATACTTTTGAGTAGGTTACAAAAACCCTGCTAGCTTTTTCACTTTCAAATAGTTAACATTTCAACTATCTAGACTAGTTGTATGTATCTTTCATTTTCTTTCTTGCTCCTTATATTAGTCATATCTTAAGAGTCTTTCTTATTATATATATTGCATTATTTTCTAACACTCAGGCTTCTTGGTTATAATAATACCTCTCAATTTCTAGACAACCCAATCTCTAACAAAACTTATCACTAAATGTCTATAAATAGTATCCTATAACATATATCACTGGTATTTATAATATGAATTTAGATTATAAGGCTTGTATTAGATTAATACTGTCTGTACACTATTTTTTCATTTTAGGAGATTGGTGGTCATTGGATATCTAGGCCAATTTTCACTAATCCAATTTATAATGAAAAAGCTATATAGTGCAATGTTGGATTTAACAGATTTATCAGTACTCAGAGCAGAATTGGTAATTGAAAGCAGTTATCTGCAAAATATATAATAAAAAAGTCAGAGAATCTCATGACTTTGTTTTTTTAAGTATAATTACAGTTTATTGGTAGCTAGCTATAGGATGATCCATAGTATGTAACCTAAGTTATAATCTAAAAACTAATTAAATAAAAGAAAATTTACACTCTAAATTTCTAAAAACAAAATCAAATATAAATTATAACCAGCCTACATTACTACTACAATACTATTGGACTAGTCAAGTGAGAATCTATGATACCTTCTTCATCTCCAGACACCAACTTACTATAGGACTCTTTAGACCAAGAAGGATAATTTGAAATAAGTATTATATAGGCTCTCACTGTTGATAGATAATATACTTAGTACCAGAGAAGTATGAAATTAGACTTAAGGTTTGGCTGGACCAGAAGCGTGGAGAAGGAGTTATTGAGAGAGCTAAAGTATCACAAATCGTGACTTAGCAATATGGAATATTTCACAGGACTCACGATTTGTGAGATCATTTATGATTATGATGTTTGTTATACTATGACTCACACGGCAGTCATAGTAAGGAGGTGACTCATAGGAAAGTCACCAGGGTTAGGGTTGTGGAAACAGCGCCTATATATCGGAGGGTCACGGACACAGATAGCTAGCTCTTCACGCAACCACTTAAGTTACTTCCTATGTTAGATTTTATCTATTAGTTCAATCTTTACTTTACTCTTATTACGACTATCCGTTGATATTACCAACTGAAAGGTGATTCAAGGAACGTATCGCTAAATGAGCTGTCGCAAGGGCTAGAAGTGAGAGGACTCAGCGTTCCCAAGGCGACGTAAGGCTACAAGAGCCGACGAGCGGTAAGACCAGCAGTACGTATCGTTACCTGTTGCAGTTGAAGAAGATAGTGTGCCTTGTCCGGTAGGCTAGGGATAGGTTAGTAATATTTGGTTGCGTCCTTTATGACACTTAACGAATACAAACGGATTCACCTACAGATACAGAAGTACCAGACTTCAATGATCCACAGACTTTCTTAGGACTATAAGCAGAACTTGGACAAGCTTTAAACGAGATATCGAGAGAAGGATCCCCAAGACCTTCTAGCCCGTTCACCCATGAAGCAAGATCGAGATCAGGGAAGTAAGCTCCGGAGCAATTCCAATACACCGGATGTCGGGGGCAACTGGACCAGCGGATATGATAACTCTTACCAGAGAACAACTCCTAGAGTTGATTCGAACAGTACAAGAAAATCGACTGGAACAGACCGTGTAGAGGCCAAATATCAAAACCCCAGACACCTTCAATGGAGACTGCACCAAACTACGTGCATGGCTAGTCCAACTGGCAATGTACTACACAGCACAGGCATGGGGGAGAACGAAGAGGAATTAAAAGTGGACTTTGCCAAATCCCTATTGAGGGAATCGGGAGGCAAATGGATTACTCCCTACGTGAAAGGAAAGACCCCAGCCACCTGGAAGGGCTGGGCAGAATTTCAAGCAACCCTACGTATCCGATTCGGTGAGGTGGATGCCATGGAAACGGCAAGAAATAAGATCGAGAAAATCAAGCAAGGAAGCCGGAATGTGACTGAGTTCTGGAACAAGTTGCGACTATTGGTAACACAGGAGGAATACGACGAAGCAATCTTGGGAAGGGCCTTCCTAAGAGGCTTATATGAAGAAGTTCAGAACGCATAGGCCATGAGGGCTCAGGACTTCACGACGACTGAGGAAATGGCCGTATGGGTTATAAATCAGGAAAATCGCTTGGATGTTATCAAACATGTCCAAGGAAGATCAATAACCAAAACATACGACAACGCCAGAAACTATAACGGCACCTTCAAGACCCAACGACCACAGGAGTCTTGTGGATATGCATTCGACCTAGATGCGACTAGGCGAAGGCAAGCTCTCAACATATCAATGACCGAATATTGGAGGAGACGAAACAACAATCTGTATATGGCATGTGCAAAGCCAGGACACATGATGAGAAACTGCACCAACCTGAAAGATGAAAAAGAATACTCGGCGTGGACAGTCAGTAGGGTTCAGAACCCACGATGGAAACAAAGAACAACTATTCGCGAAATGGACCTCAAAAGTGAAAAGACCGATGAGGGAAAAGACAACGGTCCCAAGTAAGCAATAGTCTGGGGGACAAGGAGATTAAGAAACCCATTGAGATACGAAACTTCTATGCGGCACTAAACAACACGGAATCATTGGAACACGAAAATGACCATATCATGGTAAAAATGCGACTACATGGTAGAGAAAAGATTATCAGCATCAACGGGATGATTGACTTAGGATCGACTGAGGACTTTATTGATAAGGAGGTATGCGAAATATACGGCATGTCTATGGCGAAAGCCAAACAACAATGAGAGATTTACCTGGCGGATGGCAAACTCAGCGCGATGGGTCCAGTTACTCATACGACGACAGTACCTATGGACATCGGTAGCGATAGGGAAATGATTACCTTCCAAGTGGCAAACTTACCAAACCATAAAGTTGCTCTTGGAATGCCATTGTTCAGAGAACATAGCTCTGCGATTGATTGGGGAAAGGGGACCATCACATTTGATAGTGAGAGATGCACAACCTGGTGTTTAAAAGAGTCACCAAGGGTCTTCACAGTCCCAGAAGCGAAAGTCCTGGAGGAGAACTTAGATATGAAGTTCTCAACGGTCCAGGCAAAAGAGGATCAACGGATCCTGGTCAGAAGGCAGACTAACGTGGCGAAAATACCAACAAACGGCTCAGTGAGGGAGGCCGGACATGACCTGTATGCTAGCGAAAGAGCAACGATATGAGCCAAAGGGCAAGAAGTCATCCGAACCGGAATAGCCATTGGATTACCACAGGGCACTTATGGGCGCATTGCACCATGAAGTGGGTTAGCAGTCAAGAACAGGCTTACAACCAATACGGGTGTAATAGATGCGGATTATACAGGTGAACTGAAGGTAGTAATGGTGAACCTCGGGGACGAAGACTACACAGTCAACTCCAGTGACAGCATAGCACAACCAATATGTGAAAGATACCTGGTCGGGGAATGCAAGGAAGTCGAAGAACTTGCAAAGACTGAACGAGAAGACAAAGGATTCGGAACTACGGACCACATCAGAGACCGGGATAGAAAAGAATCAGAGGTTACCTAGGAAGAAACAAAAACGGACCAGAAACGAATAGAGTTCTGCGAGATCTCGGCTCAAGCCTTTGGGAAGTTCTAGAGAAGAGGGAGATCACAGGCATTCTCAAGTGGAACCAGGAGGACGGCCAATGCGATTTGAAGGCAATGAATGTCAGTACCGAGCTGGCTATTAAGGCCAAAAAGTAACAGGGGAAGGAACCCTTGGAACGGATGATACCAAAGGTATATCACCAATACCTGGATCTCTTCGAAGAGAAAGAAAAGACTACGTTACTGCCTTACAGTGAAGGAGTTGACCACGAAATTAACCTAGAAAAAGGAAAGACAATCCCAGCAAAGAGGTTATATCCACTAGGAGCGGCGGAACTGGAAGAATTGAGAAGCTATTTGAAACAGAATCTGGAAAGGGGATGGATACAAGACTTCTTCGCGGAAACAGGAGCACCCATCCTTTTCGTCAAGAAGAAGGACGGAAAATTACCACTCTGCGTGGATTACTGAGGACTTAAGGAAGTTACGAAAAAAGATCGGTACCCAGTACCACTCATCAGCGAAGCCTTGGATAGGCTAAACAGTGCCCGATACTTTACGAAGCTCGATATTAAGGATGCATACCACAATGTGCGAATCAAGAAAGGAGACGGATGGAAAACTATATTCGCGACACGTTACGGAACTTACGAATACTTGGTAATGCCATTCGGCTTGACCAACACACCTGCAATATTCTAGAGATGGATCAATCAAACATTACACCGATTCTTGGATATATGCTGCATAGTATATTTGGATTACGTACTGGTGTACTCAGAAACAATGGAACAACACCAGAAAGATGTGGGAAAGATCCTGGAAACGATTGGAAAGTCCGGAATGAGAATCAAGCTAACTAAATGTGAATTCCACAAGACAGAAGTGGAATACTAAGGATTTATTATTTACCAAGAAGGAGTCCGGAAGGATACTATCAAGACGGAAGCCTTTTGGGAATGGGCAATTCCGAAGAACAAGACCGATATCCAAAGATTCCTGGGATTCTGCAACTTTTACCGAAGATGCATCGAGGGGTTTAGCAGGACAGCAAAACCTCTATACAATCCGACAAAGAAAAATGCAAAGTGGAAGTGGGGTACAGCGGAAAGCAAGGCATTCGATACGATGACACAAAAAATAACTTCGGCACCCGTACTCACCCATTACAATGCGGAAAGACCAATCATGATCGAAACAGATGCATCGAAGTATGTCTGTTCGGGAATTTTATCGCAAAAGTGCGAAGACGAGAAATGGCGGCCGGTGGCATTCTGATCAAAGACAATGACGAATGCGGAATGCAACTACGATATTCATGACAAAGAACTATTTGCCATAGTACAGGCACTCAAGGAATGGAGAAGATATGTATTGGGAAGCCATCACAAGACAAGGATCCTCACCGACTATAAGAACTAGGTTCCTTTCACAACAACAAAAGATCTTAATGAACGAGAGATCCGGTGAAGTTGGAAGTTAAGTCAATATAATATAGGGATTGAATATCGGCCAGGAAAGGAAAGCGGCAAACTAGACGCATTGACAAGGAGAAGTCAGGATACGCCAGAAGAAGATGACGACAGGATTAAACAGAAACAAAGAATCCTACTAACACAAGAAAAATACTTTTAGGAGATAAGAATACGGGAAATGGATACAATTTGCTTTGCTGGAGAAGAGATAAGAAAGCTTAAGGAACAAAGTGGGAAGGATCCTCACATACAAGAGATCAGGAAAGCATTGGAACAGGGAACAAAAGAGATGAAGGATATAGCCCTGGGGCTATGTCGTTAGAAGGATGATTGCCTATGGTACAAGGACAAAATTTTGGTACCAGAAGAGGAAGAGATAAGAATGGAACTTATCAGAAGGAATCACGACATTCTGCTAGCTGGACACTGAGGAACTGCAAAAACTACGGAACTTATAAACCGCAGTTATTACTGGCCTGGAATGCGAAAGAGGATCAAGAGATATTTCAAAAATTGCGACATTTGTCAAAGAACGAAATAATCATAACATGCTCCGTATGGTCAACTACAATCCAACGAAGCACCAGATAAGCCATGGAAGTCGATATCTATGGATTATATCACGGATTTACCAGAATCGGACGGCTATGATGCTATCTTGGTAGTCATTGACAGACTGACAAAAATGAGTCATTTTATTGCATGCCGGATGGATATGACAACAAAACAATTCGCACAAACCTTTGCAAAAGAAATCTTTCGGTTACATAGATTGCCGTATGATATCATCACCGATAGGGGAACACTGTTCACCTCTGACCTATGGAAGGAGACAGCCCAGAGGTTGGGAATTGAAAGGAAACTGAGCACAGCTTACCACCCGCAAACGGATGGATAGACCGAAAGAACCAATGCCATTCTGGAACAATACCTTAGAGGATATGTCAATTATCAACAGGATAATTGGAACGAACTATTACCGTTTGCGGAGTTTGCATACAATAACGGACAACAAGAAACAATTAAGACAACACCCTTCTTTGCAAACTACGGACAACACCCGAAACATGACGCAAGTGGTCATCTGATACCCGATCGGAAGATACCGGCGAACGAAATGAACCAATAGCACGATACCATACGCGAGGAAATGGTGGCCGCACAACTTCGACAGAAAGAAAATTACGATCAACACAGAAAACCTGATCCGAATTTGAAATCAGGAGATATGGTATAGTTCCTACCAAGGAATGTAAGGACCACAAGACCATGCAAGACTCTTGATTACTGAAAGATGGGCCCCTTCAAGATCTTGGCAAGGGTGGGGAACAGTGCATATAAGCTGAACTTTCCCCCATGCATGAGAATACACAACACCATCCACATCTCACTTCTCGAACCATTCCAAGATCAAAGATTCCCATCACAGATCCAGTCACCACCACCACCAATCGAAATTGGAGGCGAAACAGAATACTAACTTGAAGAAATAGTCGATTCACGACTGCATTACGGAACACTCCAATATCGAGCGAAGTGGACAGGATATTCTCCTGATTACAATAAAATTTGGTACCCAGCGGAAAACTTCGAACACGCGGAAAATGCAATCAATCACTTTCACGAACAATACCCAGATAAACCAAGGATGTGAAGATATCAAACAGGGAGCAATGAACGACGGTTGGGGAGACCCAATGCGAGAAATCACTCCAACTAGCCCAGGCTATGCAACGGTAGAGGACTGGCAAAGGGCATCAGAACACAACGCAATGAGCTGGACGGCATGCTATGACGAGTATTGCAATGTCCATAGAGGAGACAAGGAAGGGGCTAGTTACTGGCCAAACCAACCACAAGCAGAAACGAGATGGGAGCTGTGTTACAGAAATAATTGTGGAGCCCACCTGGATGCGAAGATCCAGGCGGGATACTACCCCATGGCATGGGGTAAAAGGGATGAACTGAGCAGGAAGGATGATCAGCGCACGAAAGCCAGGAGGGGAAGGTTGGAGAGGGGCAAGGAAACCCGAAACGATGATACAGAAAGCCAACACACGGAGACAGATATCGAATGCCTCTAAAGGAAAATTTCGGGTTTTGAAATACAACTGGATGAAGCCCAAGGAATGATTAGACTCCAGGAGGAGACCCTCGAAGCGCAACAAGCCCCCATTGCGCACCAAAAACGAACTATCGAGGTGGCAGACCTGACATTGGAGATAGTCAGGAAACAGTTATGCACTAAGGAAATCTTTTTACAGATGTTCCGTCGCGACGCGAGACGATCTGGGAACCAAGTAATGAAACTTTGTGAATAGCTTGATGGGACTCAAGCTGAGGGGAGAGAGGAGCTATTGTCACAAATCGTGATTTAGCAATATGGAATGTTTCACATGACTCACGATTTGTGAGATAATTTATATGTATAATGTTTGGTTTGATTTATGTTTAAGGTTTCATGACTCACGAATGTGAGGTCATATGATATTATGACTTTCGCACCTGACTACAAGTATGAGTCAGGGGTTTCACGCATGTGACGCAATTAGCGTACATGACCTTTTATATGAATTGGATACTGTGGGGAGTGTATACTATAACTCAAGCTATGAGTCATAGGATGTTTGTTATACTATGACTCACACGGCAGTCATAGTAAGGAGGTAACTCATAGTAAAGTCACCAGGGTTAGGGAGGTGGGAAGAGCGCCTATATAAGGAGGGTTACGGATACAGATACCTAGCTCTTCACGCACCCACCTAAGTCACTTCCTATATTATATTTTACCTATTAGTTCAATCTATACTTTACTCTTATTACCACCATCCGCTTATATCACGGACCGAAAGGTGATTCAAGGAACGTATCTCTAAAGGAGCAGTCGCAAGGGCTAGGAGTGAGAGAACTCTGCGTTCCCAAGGCGACCTAAGGCTACAAGACTTGGCGAACGGTAAGACCAGCCGTACGTATCGTTACCTGTTGCAGTTGAAGAAGATAGTGTGCCTTGTCCAGCAGATTCGGAATAGGTTTGTAACCTAATATTTCTAGAGCCGTGCTTTTGTTTGTGACTGTCAAGGTAAAGAGTAATAGGAGGGTCAGGTGCCTAGTAGACTAGACAGCTAGAAATCATATCAAACAAAAGGACCATAAACGAATTCTAAACTAAAGGAACCTACCTTATGGATTAGAAAGGGCTCGATAAAGCTGTAAGATTGATCTAAGTGATGCTTACATCGTGACTAGAGTTCAATAAGATAATGTCAAATACAACAGTTTTAAATGCCAATTTATAGGTTTTATCGGCAGAGTGATATTACAAGGAAATATATATGCACCAGGAATATTTAGGAGAATAATGTAGGACCTACTTATCGACTATGTAGAAGAATTTGCATAGGTGTACATAACAATATACTCATATTTTTTCTGTCCCAGAATCCGACTACTTGAAACACATCAAAGAGGCCTATATCTGGTTGGTAGAGGGGGAGTTCTTTGTAAGTAGATAGAAGTCAGATTTTATTACAAAGGAGATACAGATCTGAAGCTATGGAATGATGATCAGGGGCTAAGAGTATCACCTGAGAAGAGACTCAGGAATGAGGAAAGGTCTATACTAGAGAACAAGATAGAGTTTCAAGAGTTTCCAAGATTAGTAAACTATACTAGCTAATTCCTACTACATATTATAAATATCACAACACCCTTGACAGACCTTACCAGAAATGAGAAGTGTCTATAGATACCTATATATGATCAATACATTGAAAATGCAGAGGTAATCATGAAATGAAGTGATCTTATAAGACCAATCAACTACACTGCTGCACAAAAGTTCTTGTTGATCAAAGATACTGTGAACACAGGTTTGGGGCCTGGGTTTGATATAGGGCCATACCTGAAACAGTGAGACCTGCAGCATTAAACAGCAGGAAGTTGACATACTCACAGATCGGTTATTGAAGTACTAACAAGGAGTCACTAGTGATTCTAGATACATTGACTGCATTTGATCACATCCTTGCTGGATATGATTTTACAATTATCTCAGACTACCAACCATTAGCATACCTGAGGATTGCGAAGAAGACCTCATTTAGGCAACTGTGATAGAGAACCAACTTAGCAAAATACAAGGCAAAAATCTATTATAGGCCTGGGAACTGAACCTCTATAGCTGACCCCCTGTCCTGCCTTTATTTGGACTTTGATCTAAACCCAAACTACACTCAAGACCCTACTAAAGAAGAAGATTCAGACCCTGACCAGATATCTTTCAGCTCTTCTAAGATGACTCACTTTGAGCTGCTCCCTGTGGAGGAGCTACTTTCTTCTTATAACTCTGTTTGCTCTCTCAGAGAGGATAATACTTGTAGAGGCAAGGTTATCCTCGAGATCAGCGATGGTGCAAGAAATCATGCAACAATGTACTGGAGTGCATGCTATGATCGGTATTATACTATCCATAAAGTAGAAAAGCTGAGAGACAAGATAGTCCTATTAGAACTGGTAGTAGATTACAAGGAAATGAAAAATATGAAGTATCCTAAATCTACCTTAGACATGTCTGGATTCAAGAGACACTTGACTGCTATACTTGAATATCTAATAGTATAAGATGAATGTGAGAACCTCAATTACCCTTATTACAAACAAGTACCAGAGACTTTGAAGATACTATTAGGATAGGGGGAAATGAGTAGATGGATAGGTATTAATTGGACAAGGTATAAGGTATGGAACTAATAAAGTGACTGTTGAACTTATAGTATTGATGAGCATAGTCCTCTAACGCTTAATAGTCTGAATGCTTAAGGGATTGCAAGTTCTTTAAATACAAAAGATTGTAGCTAGGAAAATATAACAAAAGTGCAAACATCCTGTCGAACATACATGCTGACAGAGGTAGCCTAACAAGGTAACTATATTCCAAAAAAGAGGGTTAAAAGTGACAAAATAGAGCTAATAAAATAGGTAGTGGAATCCAAACAAGTAGTAACAACTATTACTAATACAATACTAATCCAGAAGGTATAGCAGGAGGATAGTAATACTCAAATGGATAGAAGCAAAGAGGAAGTAATAATAACCGAAACAAGGAAAGAATTGCCAGTTAAGAAGTTATAACCAAGGAGGACAGGACAACATAAGGGTAGCACTTATCAGGTATATATCCAATTAAGTAATAACCAATATCAAGTCAGTAGTAATAGGAGGAACCTAGTAGGATTGCATTATAAAGGTGGGGAGGGGAAGTACCATGCCTTGAGCAAGTACAGAATGAATAGAATATAGAAGCTGTAGTAGTTGAAATAAGCAGCATGTGGAGAAGAGAAAATTGTAGAGGCCTATCAGAATGATAAAGTCTATGAGCAGGCTTCAGGTTCCAACAAGACAGAGAGAGGAAGCAACCTATCCCACTACAGAATCAGTGACAGATTGATACATGCAATAATCAGAGGAAGCGTCAATTGCCTATACAGAGCTAAGAGCCATGCAGTCACTGGGATAGCACTAAGTGAAATAGTTATCAAAGAGATTCACAAAAAGAGACACCACAGAGTGGACTGGAATCTTCACTGTACAACAGAATACATATACTTGACAAAGATGAAGCAGAATTTCTGAGATTATATATGCTAGTATAACTTATGCCAAAGGAAACAGGAATACAATAAGCTACCAGAAGGGGAGGTACAAACTATCCCAGTACCTCTTGAGATTTTCACATTCTATGCTAGTAACTTTGCAGAACCATTTAACAAGTCTGAAACGAACAACTGTGATACGTTATTGGCAGTTGTCAATAGGGCAGTATGATTTACCTGGTTTATTCCTACATATTCAAACCATCAGGCCAGGGAGACTCAGACTCTCCCTAAGTACTATGTCACTACACCTTATGGAGCCCCCTATACAATTACCGATGATGCTGATACCCATATTACCTTACAATATTAGGCATTGAGCATGAAGCTATTGAATATTGTATACATTAAGGCAATACCAGAATACAATGAGGCTAATGGTTAGATAGAATAGAAGATTATAGAGTTCAAGACAGTCTTTCAGGAATGTTCTCAAAAGGCACCAGAACAAATAGTTAGAAGCACTTCCATATCTGGCAGCATACAAGAATGGAGGACCTTTAGATGTTTTGAACATGTCACTATACAAAGCAGTATATGGACAAGAATACCCAATGCTGTCGACTATCAGAGTCAGGAATACCCAGGTACCAACCTTGAATGACTCCTTGAACAGACACTAGAAGTTGTGGAATAAAGCCAACCAGTCAGTAAATATGACTAGATTTAAGAGTACCAGGATGGCAGCAAGATAGAGGAATATCCGGAAACCTATTATTCTAGGTGAGGAATTGTTAGTCAGTGGAAAGCTTTTTCCCTACAGAGTAAGATAGGGGCAGGAAGCTGGAACTAAGGTGCTGAGTACTATATGATATGATAGAGTATCATTCCCATATCTAGGACTATACAGTTAAGATGGATACTAGAATTAACTGATACAAGTAGAGAGTTTTTGACTACTTAACAGTGAAGAAGTTCATAGAGTACGTCAACAGTAAGTTTCCATAAAGGGCCTATATGAAACCTGGCCCTGTCCTAGTATGAAAACTTCCAAAATGGGAAGTTAAATAAGTGTTGAACTACTGCCTGCATTATGGACGGGATCAGGCCCTAGTTAAGTAGAGGAGATATGCAAATTCAAGGAATTGCTAAGATCCTATTAAAGGATTGGAAATCTTCACAGATCTTGTTCAAATATGGTGGACAAAAAACTGCCTTGGCAAACAGTCTCCTATGATTATTGAATATATTGATATAGGATTGATACTAAAGACACCTGACTATGGAGAGTTTGCGGATGCAGGAAATGTGCATCATAGATTTAGAAACCTTACCTTGAGAGCAATTATAACTACTCTGAATTCTAAAACGATAGGGAGCCTGTCAGAACTTGATTTTGATGGGATTTTGATGTTTGGGAAGATGTTTTAGGATTTGGAAACAGTTGTTTTATTTCTGGGGTGTCACAGGTATAGGTTAGTATAGTTAAGGCTGATAAAATTCACTTGAACTAGTAGGGCCGTAAGGGGTTAGTTTGTTTGATATTTAGTTTCAAGTATCAGTTGATGCTTAGACTGTTTTATATAGGATTTCATATCTCAGGTTGTTACCAAATATATTATATATTTGGTTTCGGATATTGATTTATATTTGTAGTTCGATTTCTATTAGGTTTCATATATTCGATTGTTACTTAAAATCTTTTTGTCACGCCTCCCTGGGTGATTCAGGCACCAAGAGGAATGCGTCTCAGTAAGGTATAACGATAGTAACTCAGATCCCAAACTATCAGGACTTCAAGTTAGTATCACTACCATAGATCTCGATAAGTTGTTTAACAGCTGTCGATTACTATATCGCCAGCTTCACTAAGTCCTAGACGTACTTGATGTAGTCTCGTGCGAACTGAAAAGAAGTAACTGCACAACTAAGTATATTGAAAACTCTGGCTATTGAAGTCTGGCCTGTCTAAGCTCCAGAGGGGCTGTCTTAAAAACATGATCTCGCTTATTGCAAAGCTTTCCATATCCTTCCATTTGATTTCCACTCAACAGATATAACTAAGCTCCACTTGTAAAGTCCGCCAATAAAACAAATGCTTCATGCACCTAAACATTACTGTAAACAAAATATGTATCATCCCGATACATGAATAAAAACATAAAATATATCGGGTATCAGCCTGATCCAAGAAACCCAACATAAAATTAAACTAAGTATCAAACAGTACTTGAAACCAATCATAAAACAAACTAACCCCTTACTAGCCCTGTTGTTTCAGTTAGCCTTGTTAGCCTTGACAATAGTAACCAATACCGGTTACACACCGGAAATAAAACAAATGTTTCTAAAAACAAAACCAAAAATTTTTTTCACTAAACATGGAAATCAAAATCAAAACCAAGTCTCGATTACCTTGCCATCATCAGAGACTCCAGAGTTATCATAGTAGCTCTCCAAGTAGGGTTTCCAAAATCCATCCTCCACCTTTCCTTCATCAGCAAACTCTCCATGGAATGGTGTCTTTGGCATGAATCCGATCTCGATATATCCTGTAATGATAGGAAATTCATCGCCTGGACAATTATCTGTCCACCATTCGTGCACAAGGTTCATAGCGTTCTCCAATACCACAACAGGCTCCCAGCTGTTCTCAGAATCTGCATAACCTTTCCACTTAATAAGGAACTGGTCTTGTCCATATTACTGGTGGTGATCTAACACTTGCTCAACTTCCCATTCCGGTAACTCTTCAACCAGCCTGGGTGCTGGTTTAGCATAGGCCCTGCCAGGGAACCTAATATCATCGTTCTCCATGAACCTCTGAACCGTAGAGCAATGAAATACTCCTTCCTTGCGTCGGTAAATCCTAGCATCCATCTTGACTGTGTAGTTGGGGGTGTAGAAATCGTATTCCAATTCCTCGAAGGGTCCTCGCCATCTGGGTTCTAGCTTCTTGCTTCTACCAGATTCTGTAGCAAATAGGTCTCCCCAGACTAACAATCCTTCGCCCACATCAATCGGTTTGTGGGTGGTGCTTCTTCTTTCTACCATCTTGGTACTCCTAAATCTCGCCATCTGGACAGATTGATAGGCCTCATTTCGCAATTCCTGGTGTCTGTTCAGGAAGTTATCAGAGGCGGGCACCTAGGTGTTTCTGACTCTGATAGTCGATAGCATAGGGTAATCTCGTCCATACACTGCTGTGTATGGTGATATCTTCAGGACATCAGAATGGCCTACATTCTCGTAGGCTGCTAACTCATGTAGCACATGTAACCAGTTGTTCTGGCGCTTGTTAACAACATTCCTCAAGGGGGTCTTAAGTACTCTGATCTTTCTCTCAACCTGGCTATTGGTTTTGTCGTGTCTAGGTACTGCCTTGATGTGTTCGATGCCTAAAGACTACAAGCTTTGGGCCCAGAATGGTGATGTAAAATGTGGGTCAGCATTACTGATAATCGAACTAGGTACTTCATGTGGAGTGAAGATATGATGCCGGAGGAGGGTGAGGGTCTCAATCGCTTGACTGCTTGAGCGTGTAGGAATAAACCAAGTGAATCCAACCGCCCTATACACAACCACTAGTACTGTGTCGTACTTGCTGTTTCCAGACTTGTTGAATGGTCCTGCAAAGTCAATAGCATAGGAGGTGGATATCTCAGAGGGTACTGGCATAGACTGTGCCTCTCCTTCAGGTAGCTAGTTGCGTTCCTTATTCCTTTGGCATAAATCGCATTGGTGAATATAGTTACGAAAATCCTTCCTCATCTCGGGCCAGAATATGTAATCTGTGGTATAGCGTAGGTTCCTATCAGCGCTGTGATGTCCTCTGTTGTGAATATCATCAATAACGATCTCCCTGAGCGTAATCCCATTCACTGCATATCCCTTAGATATGTATAGGCAATCTTGACAACCCCTGGTCGTTGCATATATCAGTCTATTGCTAATCCTATAGTGGGATAGCTTGCAACCTCTCCCTGTGTTGCTAGCGTCAAAAGTTTGCTTGCACAGGTTATCGTACTGTAGGCTTCCACTATCTGTTGTCTCCATTGGCTGCTCATCTCTGCCTCCACTGCTGCCATATCCCATTCATTCTGTACTTGCTCCATGTGTGGTACTTCCTCCTCCTTATCCTCGTAAACCTCGTAGAGGGTACGCTGCTGGGGAGGAAGGGTAGGTGGCTCGATGACTGCTATAAGCCTTGGTTGGCAGAGTGCCGCATTGGAGTTGAGGGGTCGCTTGATCTTCTTTGATGGTTGTTGAGGAGGACTCTCCTGGTCCTGATATTCTGAACTCATATCTCCAGGTTGTTTGTTTAAATGTTGCCTGATTACATCCAGGTCCAGTATCGGCTGTGGGGTTAGCAAGATACTTTTCCTTTCTTCATAGGAAGAGACTAGCTCGGCTAGAACCATCTTGTCTGGGAGCTTCTCGTCCACATGGATGGTACACTGCCGATCATAACATGCACTCCAGTGCATAGCCGCATAGTATCTGTCGTCATCGCTGATCTCGTGGGTGACTGTGTCTTCCTAATCATTCCCCACCCTGATAGAGCAATCAGAGTTATCCGATGAAAATAGTTATTCAACAGGAAGTGGTTCAAAGCGCGACATATTTGAGGATATAAAAGGTATGTTGTGAGGATTTGAATCTTCTTCGTTGGTAGGGTCTGGAGTGTAGATTGGGTCTGGGTTAAATTGCTCATAAAGACGGGAAAGAGTGTCAGCTAAATGGTTTCCCTTTCCAGGCCTATAACATATCTTTTCCTCATATTTTCCTAAATGGGTTTGCTACCTCAGCTGCTTGCGTGAGGGGTTCTTGGAAGTCTTCAGGTACACTAATAATTGGTGGTCGGATATGATCATAAATTCGTGCCCTGCAAGAATATGATCAAAGAAGGTTAAGGCATCCATAATTGCAAGTGCCTCCTCCTTGTCAGTAGTTCCATTATACATTTGTGAGTGGGTGAATTTCCTGCTGTGCAATGCTACAGGCCTTGGTGTTTCAGGTGTGTCTCCTTGTCCTACCCAAGCTGCTACCCCTGAGTCTGAGGCATCCGTAATGAGCCATATCTTTGGTCCTGAGGTGTGGTTGATCGGTCTCATGACCTGATTCTGTTTGGCGATCGCCTTCACCTTCTCAATGCATTGATCATGTGTTGGTGTCCAGACAAACTCCTCATTTCCGGTAAGATCTGTCAAGGTTGCTGTTATGGTAGCAATATGTGGAAGGAATTGGCTAATGTAGTTTACCAATCCTAGGAACTCCTGGAGTTGCTTCTTATTCCTTGGTGTATCCCACCCCCCAATCCTCCTGATATTTTCAGAGCATGCTCTAAGCCCCTTGTCATCGATAACGTGGGCTAATAGTTGTAATTCTTTTGCAAAGAAGTACGACTTCTTTCTGCTCACAAAGCACTCCGCCGTTTCCAACCTGTCACAGACCGCTTTAATGTGTTTCAAGTAGTCAGACTATGTAACGGAGAATATGAGTATATCGTCATTATAAAATCACACAAATTCTCCAAGGTAATCTGCGAGTAGATCAGACAGGATCCTCATGAATCTTCCTGGTGCATTCATGTCTCCAGGTAACATAACTTTGCTGACGAAACCTACAAAGGGTGTTTTGAAACTGTTATATTTGACATCGTCGGGGTGAACTCTGCTTTGAAAGTAGGCATCGCTTAGCTCAATCTTGTTTCTGTTTCGCACCCTTCCTAATACACAGAGTAATCTCCTTTGGTTCGAAATATGTTCATCATGTTCTGAGTATTGTGATTTCTCGCTGTAAGGTCCGCTAGACATCTGATCCTGCTCTCAGTCTTCCCTTTTTCTGACACAAACATCGGTGCTGCTCCTGGCACTTCTGCTCTTTCGATGACTCCTTCTGGCTGTTTCTGGTCCAGCCATTCCTTGAGTTAAATCTTGTACTTCTCTGGTACTGAGTATGTTGGCATCGCCTTCAGATTCTCTGGATCCTTCAATCTGATTCGGTGATTGATCTTCCTTAAAGGTGGTAACCTTTCAGGTATCGGATCTGGGAATACCTTCGGGTATTGTTCCATTATCTCTTCTGTACTTGTCACTGTTGCTCGAATTCTGGCACTTGTTGGTGTGCAATTGACCCATATCTTATGTTCAGGAAAGTGAATCCTTAGCTTTCCATATTTGACTGATGCTTTATTTTGCGATAAGAATGGTATTCTAATCAATGCATCGTATTTGGCTAAGTTCCCCACCAACATTCTATTGCTAGTAGTCTTCATCTTCTGAATTGCTATACTGGCCTTGCATTCTTTCTGGCTTCAGATCGTAACCCTTTCATATTCATATGAATGGTTGCAGGAGTTACCATTTCGGTTCATGGGATTCCATGTGTATTGACAAAGGTTGCGCTCAATAGGTCTGTTCCTATTGTTCCTGTATCAAATAGGACTCTTGCTTGTTTGCCGTTAATAAAGATTGTTCCTTCCAATGCTGATTGACTTTTATCACTCTTTGGTAGCGTGTTCTGTACTGATGTATTGGTCTCGATGTCTAGGGCATTGACATATACTTCATATTCGCTGCTGGCTTCTTGAACTCGATTCAATGATGTCTCCTTGTTGGGTGTCTTTCCTTTGCCTTTGTCACTTTTGTTGGGACACTCCTTTGCCATATGTCCTTTACCGCCTCAGGTAAAGTATGCTCCCTTTACTCTTGAAGTCTGTGTTTTGCTTGATTCCTTTTTCATCTATTGAGGTTTATTGTCCTTCTTGGAGTTGTCTTCCTTGTATCGATCTTTCTGTTTATCCTTTCCATACGCTCCTGTATCATAGAGGATTGCATCTACTCTCTCTGCAAAGGCTATTGTGATCTGGATTGTTTCACTAGGATCATACCATGTTTCGATATCTCGCTTTAGCCTAGTGTGCATACATTGCAAAACCCTTGGGACAAAGGCACATTCGGAAATGGTGCCTTCTGGTAATCGTGGTCGGTACATCAACAGGTCTGTAGCCACTATGGTGATGCACTTCGTCTTCCCATTCTTGACTTGTTCAATCTTGTGGAATCGTTTGTAATGATCACCCTTCCGCCTGGATGACTGGAATCGTTCTCATAACTAATCAATAAGCTGATCTCTGGTTAGGTCTTTGCCATAGTTTTCTGCTACCTCAAAAGCTGCTTCCTGAGCTCTTCCTTCTGTGTACAGTATCTAATCGTTTCCAGCTCCGTCTATTTTGGATTTGACTCGATCTAGTCTTAGGTATAACTGGATTGACTGGTACCAACGATCGAACACTTCTGGCCTATGGTCTTTTCCTTCACCAATGAACTTCTTTGGTGTAGGAACCTTGATGCTAAGCTTTGCTGTAAGTGGTGGTGATGGCTCCCTAGCCACTGGCGCATTACTAGGTGCTGGATTCGACATGTTGTCAGAATCACTAAAACTGTCGAAGCTCTCTTCGTTGTCTGAGCTGCTTGGATCGTCCTTGCGTGATGCTGGTTGCTTTCCCTTCAATTTCTTTAGCGTACCGGGAAACTCTCCTGGAGTTCTTGCTCTCTCTTTAGCTAGTTCCTTCACCGATTCCGCTAGAGCTTGCTTTGCTTGGTCTTGTGATAACTGTCTTCTTGCTTCGTCTATTTTGAAACTGGATGCCATTGATTATTCATCTTTGGTGCTGTGACTGCCTTTCTTTTTGGTAAGTTCCTGTCACAGGATCTTCTTACCTGACCTCATCTGAAGTCTCTCGTCACCTATCCTGGACTACTGCTTGCAAGCCTGAGGTACCCTAACCTCTGCCTGCTTCTAACTCAACTACTTCTAGAAGTTAAAAAAATGTAACACCTCCTTGGGTCTATCAGGCACCAAGAGGAATAGGTCTTCGTAAGGTATAACAACAGTAACTCAGATCCCAAACTGTCCGTACTTCAAGTGAGTATTACTACTGGAGATCTCGATAAGTTGTTTAACAGCTGTCGATTACTATATCGCCAGCTTCGCTAAGTCCTAGACTTACTTGCTGTAGTTTTGTGCGAACTGAAAAGAAGTAACTGATCAATCAAGTATATTGAAAACTCTTTCTGTTGAAGTCTGCCCTGTTTAAGCTTCAGAGGGGCAGTCTTAAATACATGATCTCACTTTTTCCAAAGCTTTCCATATCCTTCCATTCGATTTCCAATCAATGGATGTAACCAAGCTCAACTTGTTTAGTCCTCCAATAAAACAAATACTTCCTGCACCTAAACGGTACTGCAAACTAAATATGTATTATCCCATTACACGAAACAAAATATAAAACATATCGGATATCAGCCTGATACATGAAACCCAACATAAAATAAACTAAGTATCAAACGATACTTGAAACCAATTATAAAACAAACTAAGTATCAAACGATACTTGAAACTAATCATAAAATAAACTAACCCCTTACTAGCTCTGCTAGTTTCAGTTAGCCTTATCAGCTTTAACAATAGTAACCAATACCCGTTTCAATTTTATATTTAGTTTCAAATATTCCTTTGTTACTTGACAGTTTTATGTTATATTTTAAGAGATAGTTAGGCTCATTGATTATTTGTTTTCTTGTCAAGGCTATGGATAAGCCAGCAAGTATATTAGAGGATTGTGTTCCCCCAGGGGTTGGAGGGTGCAGACTTCGATAGATACAGGTTTCAATATGCTTGGTTGAGCAGTTATTTCTTTTTAGTTCGCATAAAATCATAGCAAGTAAGTCTATAACTTAGCAAGGCTGACTTTATAGCAATCGACAACTGATTAATAACCTCTAGAGATCTTCGGTTACTACTACATACTTGAAGTCCAAACAATTTGGGATCTGAGTTAGTTATAGTTATACCCTATCAAGGTGCATCCTTAGAAGTCATTCCTGATAGACTTCCAGGAAGGGTTACAATAGTTGTAATCTTGAAGGTGCTTATAGTCAAGGAATCTACCAGGAAGTTTCTTGCTCTTTATCAGTACTGCAGAGTATAGTTAGGTCCCAAAGACTATCTCTAGGATGATTTTGGTTCTTAGTCTCAATTCCTGAGCTGTTTCTATTCTTGGGGGTGGTTCTCACATGGTGTGCTGTGCTGTAAGCTCTTCTTCAGAATCTGGATCATGGTCTCCAGGCTGTAAGAAACTTGATTTATGAATAGGTATATCCTTGTTACACATATGGGAAATGGTACAAATTATATGATGTGATAGTATATAGAACTGGGAGGTTACTATATGAATGTAACCCATTCTGGCAAGAGGTGGTTTCTATAGTAGAGGTGCTCAGCCCCAGTGAAACATCTAGACTCAACACAAGAAGGTGTAAGACTCTTGATAATCCGGATCCAAATGCACCTGAGTGCATATATGCAAGAAAGAAGGCTATCTAGACTCATAAATTGGTATTCCTTAGGATGTTGGCAAATGGGCTACCTTAACATAAACTTAGTTAATTTGGCAAATGAATTGAAGGCTCTCTACTGGTGGTATGCTAGATAGCCTCAGAATAATAAATAGTGTGAGTGATCATTAGACCAAGCGGGTCTTACATCTTCAGGGTCAAACACAGTTTCCACTTTTTATGACAATAGCTTAGGTATCTAAGGATTCTTAATATATATGGCTAACATAAGTACCCCGAGGATTGTATAAATAGCTAGCTGTCTCTGATAGTTAAGGAACACGCTCCACACCCTCTATTTTCCTCCCGCTTGAAACTCTTGCCCATTTAGCCAAACAAAACTACGCCCTTTTGTGTAGCAACAGCCACGACACACCAAATCTTACACCTCGTTTAAGCTTCACTCTTTAATGACACAGCCCCACTTCCTGTATAACAGTGATGGCCACAGCTTCCCCTGGCCCCTCCAGGTCAGCCTCGTGTACCCAGCACTGCACAGCCCCCTACTCAGCCCACTTCTCCAGCGCCAGCACCCCTGGACCCCTTCCTGACCCCCTGATTGCAACCCAGAACCTCCTAGACGCTATAGTTACCCAGTTTAGCCTCTCCCAGGAATCCTTCCCTGCAGTTGACAACTCCCTCCTCCAGAACCTTTCTGACGGGGAAGCCACCATCATCCCACTCCTCTGCAACGTCCTCTCAGGAATCAATGAGGTAGTTAGCCGACTTGCCGCACTGACTACGCGTATGGATGATATCTCCTCCGCTATCTCGACCCCCGCTCCTCCCCCTACATCAGCCCCCCCCCGCGATTGCAGCCTTGGAGGCCACAGTCAGGGACCTCTCCCTTCGCGTCACGGCAGGAGCCACTGCCAGACAACCCCCTCCTCACCCGTCGGTCCCCCCTCGCCCCGCTCCGGCTCGACCTAGGTCTCTCCCCAACCCTCAATCCCAACCTGCACAAGAAGCAATTCAAGGCACTGACCCAGACCTCCCCTGCTATGACACATTTGAAAAACAGTAGTATGGCAACCCTGCCGCATATGCCATCTGACACCCACGCTCCTGTGAAGCCAAAGAGTACAGGGCAGGCAAATACCCTCCCCTAACCGAGTTCCACTTACCACCCTCATCCTCCTACACCCCACCCACACACACCCAGTCCAGTCCAGCCAACAGGTCCTATGCTGCTGTTGCAGCAGGACCATCCTCTGCACCAGGTATCAAAGGCATAGGGAAGAAGCTAGCCACGCCGGCCCAAGTCACAGCGTCCAACGACAGCTGCCCTCAGTCTCGAGATCCAGCACCGTTGCCCTCTGCCGAGCGCAGATTCTTCGCCCCCAGCACCTCACCCGCACCTTATGCAAATGCTGACTGTATAGCAGCCACCGCCCCCGACCTGATGGCTGCCGTCCTGAGGCAGGCCAACTGCCCTTTCCCCCTGTCCTTTTCCGCACGTGTCAATCCTAAAGGATATCTTACCCTCCTGGGCACTGACCCACATACACCCTCCACTCCCTACCCACCCTACTATGAAGCTATGACTAACCGTCTTAACCAAGCTTTTCCACTAGGAAACAACCCCTATTGTCCTTTCCGCCCCGCCCCAAATGAGGGCCAATTTGCTATCCACAGCTTACCTACAGTCCACCTTCCGGAGCACCAGGCTGACCTCTTCCCTGCCCTCTCTGAGTCAGTTCACAATGCAACTGAGTCGTTATCTACTCGGCACGCTGCCTCCAAACCGACCCTGACATTCGGGCAACAAAGACCACTACATCTGTTGTAGTCACCGTGGCCCCTGACGATGTAAACAGGCTTGGCTCCACCATCCGTCTCTTCTCCCATCCACGCAAAGTCGAATAGGGCCACTCCTCTGGGAAGTATATGCAATGCCGGAAGTGCTGGCTTTACGGCCACCCTTCTCCTATGTGCAAAGCCCCCACCCCGACCTGTCACCTGTGTGCTCTAGCACATACACGAGCGGCCCACCACTGCCCTAATCCCACATGCCCTAAGGGCAGGAACACTAAGTCCGTTGCTGGGTGTTGTCCTGCCTCCCCCCTCATGTGATCTAGTTATGCAGGTCCCCATCCTGCCACAGACAGTTCCTGCCCATGCCGCCCCCTCCCTCCCACTGACGATGATGCCCCCTCTGAGACT
>QFET01006997.1:0-16227 GCA_003316355.1 Tuber calosporum | reverse complement strand
ACTGCCACCATGGATCTCACAACCCCCAGACAGACAGTCCCACCAACTAGCACTCCAGCTGACCCTCACCCCAAATCTGTTGCACCAGTCCCCACCTGGCTCTCCAGTTCTCCACTCCCACATGGCCCATCGGGCTTTCCTCGCCAATGAGTCCCGCACTAGACCCCCGCTCCCTGACGCAGGCGCCAGGCACTACCCTCACCCTCATTCAGCACAACTGCCTTGGGAGCTGGAATGTGTTTCTGTCCCTATTCAATAGCCTTAAGGCTATGCCCACCCCTCCACACTTGGTCGCCTTGCAGGATCCTCCGGTCTTCAAGGGGCGACTACCAAAACTGGCCTCTTATAAATCTTTTTCCCCACCTACTAATAAAGGCGCCAAACCTAAGGTGGCCATTTATGCTCTCCTTGATTTCATGCAAGTTTTTGCACTACTACCAGTCTTCTTCGACCTGTTGGACTTTATGGCAATTAATATTCACTCCCCTTCAGGCCTGTTTAATTCAACTCATCGGGTCTTCCGCGTTTACAATGCCTACTCCACCACCGGGCGCTCATCCCACACTGGTACAATTACTCCATCTTTTATTTTCAGGGAACACGCTTTCCCCAGCCTCCTGGTTGGGGATTTGAACCTCCATCACCCTCTTTCCGACCCTCTAAGGGTCCTTGCTGATACTAAATTTAGTCTTTCTTCCCCATACTTTGACCTGGCCTCCAAGCTAGGCTACTCACTTATAAATACACCAGGTGTATTCACTAGGTTCCCCTTTGATGGCACATCCAGACCTGGACTCCTAGACCTGGCCTTCGCAAATCCCTCCCTTGCCCCCTTTGTTAGCTCATGGGGTATCACCCACCCACTTACTGGCTCTGACCATGTCCCAATCACAATAGCCCTATCCACACCCTTCCTACGACAGCCTGACCCCACTCCTAACTGGACCAAAACGGATTGGCACACACTCTCCCCTCTCATCAAGGATCTAGCAGTCCCACCTCCTCCCCGGCTCCTTACCTCAACCTCACTTAGTGCTTGGTTCGATCGCCACCTGCGAACCATCACCTCCCTCCTTGCCCAGCACACACCAAATAAACGTCCTTGCCTCAGGTCAAAGCTATGGTGGACAGCTGAGCTATCACAGCTGCGCCAAGCTTTCAACAGAGAGGCAAGAATATCACGCATGTCCCCCGCTACCACCCTGTCTGACAGCGCTCGTGCCTCCCGCCTCGCGTATTTCAAGGCCATAAAAAAGGCCAACGCATCGCGCTGGAACTCTTTCCTTGCCTCCTTGGACTCCAAATCGGTGTGGGCTGCCCGCAGGATCGCTAGCGGGAGCCCCCCTGATCGGTTCCCCTCCTTTCCCAACGCCACATCACCCGTCGAAGTCAACACCTCCCTCCTGCATTATTTTTTTCCTCCTTAAGACCCCCAGTCCTTGCCATCCATCCTGCGACCGTTCGCGGACTTCCTGCCACTTCAGACACAGGAAGTCTCCCTCGCCTTCCACAAGTCCTCCAACACCTCAGCCCCTGGGCCCGACCTGATCCCCTATGGCATATGGAAAAGGATCAACAACATCAACCCCACTTTCCTCACCTACCTCCTAGGTCCCCTGCTGACCTATGGCTTCCACCCCTCCTCCCTTAAAAGAGCCAATGGCATTGTCATCTCCAAGCCGGGCAAATCTGATTACAACTCCCCCTCCTCCTTCCGAGTCATTGTCCTCCTAGAAACTATTTCCAAGATTCTGGAAAGGATAATGGCAACCTGCCTTTCGCCAATGGCCCGTACCGTTGGCTTCTTCCACTCAAACCAATGTGGCTCGCTCCCCGGCCTCATCACCTTTGACGCATGTGCTGCCCTCACTCATGAGGTCCGCCTTCTGCAACGTTTAGGCCTCAAGACCTCTACCCTCTTCCTTGATATTAAGGGAGGCTTTGATAATATTTCCTCTACTTGTTTATCTTCCCTACTTCGCGCCAAAGGCGTATCTCCTTATATGGTTTCTTGGGTTCGTTCCTTTTTGACTGACCGCAAATGCTGCATGATTTTTCAGGGCTCCCCTAATATTTTCTTGCCTGTTCAAGTGGGTGCCCCCCAGGACTCTCCTATCTCTCCATTGTTATTTTTAATTTATGTTTCCTCACTGCACTTCTCTATCCCAAAGGGGATTATGTTTTCTTATGTTGATGATTTTACTGTCACTGTTGGGTCTGGGTCATACCAGAGGAACACACAGCTTCTTCAACACTACTACACCCGCCTCTGCAGGAAGGCCACCCCACTTGGAGTCTCCTTCTCCATCCCCAAAACTGAACTCATCCACTGGCGAACTCCAAGGGATCGCTCTCCCCCCTCACTGGCCCCAGTCTCTCTCGATGGGAGTCTCTTCCACCCCTCTTCCATAGTCCGATGGCTAGGAAACTGGTTCTCACCCTCGATGGAAACCTCCACCCACTTTCTCAAGAGACTAGCCCTCGCTCAGGGGGCCTTCGGCCTCATCGGGCAACTCTCACCTCCTGGCATAGGCATAGTCCACTACCTGAACCGCAGACTGGCCAAGGGCCAGCTGCTACCGATCCTCACCTACGGAGCTGACCTCCTCATGCCCAACGCAGGGATGATGGGTAAGATGGAGGTCTTTTGGAGCAAGGTCCAACGATGGGTCACTAACTGCTTCTCATCGACTCCTGTATCTATCCTTCCATGTGAGGCTTGCCTCCCCCCTCTCAACTCGCTCCTCCTCTATCGCCGCAGGATGGCTGCACTACTGTTGGCCTGCTCCCCTCCCGAGATCAACCCAGCCGCAGCCCGGCTACCCTCATCATTTCCATCCTTCTCCAACTTTAGGGCAGGGGACTCCTCCCGCTACCTCCTCCGTAGCCTTTGGGCCAACTACATCCCCCTCCGCTGGAACCAACCTACACCCATACCCGCCGTCCTCTCTCACCTCCCATTCGATGGAATGTGCTACCTCTTGGTCAAGGTGGCACCGGATGGGTTCAAACTCCCACAGATAAACTCACACCTCCTACCGGGCACTGTTTTAGCCCCACCTCCTCCGATCCTGGTGCTCTCTCCTACAAATTGATGAAGGAGGAGTGCAGAAAGGACCTCCTTACTGATTGGACACTCCTTTCCCCACCCCCTCCTTACTACCAGTACAAGCCGTCCCTACGCCTACATGCGTTCATGGGCCTCGACCGCTTCACAGCTGGGCGAATCCACCAAATGCGCGCTGGCAAGAGCTATCTTACTGCTCAACCCTCATGGAACGATGCCGATCGCTCTCCCCCCTGCCCTTCCTGTGACTCAGAGGACGAAACCTTTGAGCATGCAATTCTCCACTGCCCCTCCAAGTTCCGAGAACGCCAGCTTTACCTTCCGAAGCTGTCTACGATGGACCATGGCTCTCCACTTAGGGCCGACCTGGACATGATCCTTGGTCTTGCCTCATTCATCCCCGCCACTCAGACGAACTTCCCGCCCACCATGTTTCCGGTTTATGCTACTGCAGCCTCCTCCTCCTCCGACTATGACCTGGACTGAGTAGTTTGACTTTCCTGCTATATATTTCCTTTTGGTTATGATTTCTTTTGGTATCATTTCATTCTATACTTTCTGAATTAGTCGCCATTGCTGGGCGAGGTGACGGTATGGCCATCACTAGGCGAGAACTTGTGCGGTTATTTCTTTTTTCTTCCACGTTTGGAATTAACATTTCGTTTATGCCATAGCTAGCGCTCTTTGCAGGTTCCTGTACGTTAACAGCGAATATAGGAGATAATCCAAAAAATAATCAAAATCCGATAGTTAAGGAATCATCAAGTAACGGAGAACAGACCTTAACAATATATTCAGTTATTAATTGAAACTCTTTAAAGCTTTGTGAAAAAGCTTTATCTTCATCTCTATTCTTAACGAAGCTTTCCTGACAGTTCTCCTACCATATCGATATAAGCACAGCCTAGGTAATTCAACAGTACTGAATTGTCTACCTCGTAAAACACCTTAACTTCTCCTTTGTAATTGAATCCTATTATGTTTCTACTATTACTACTAACTTGATGTTGGTTATTACTTATTTGGGTTTATACCTGATAAGTGCTACTATTTGGTTGTCCCTTCCTACTTGGTTATGACTTCCTAACTGGTTATTCTTTCCTTGTTTCGCTTATCACTACCCCTCTTGCTTCTACCCATTTGGGTATCGCTATCCTCCTGCTATACCTATTAGATTTGTATAGTAGTAGCGATCTCTTGTTTATTCCTGTATAGATTCCATTACTTGTTTTATTAGCTCCATCCTGTCTCTTATAACCCTCTGTTTTCGGAATATGGTTATCTTGTTATGCTGCCTCTGGTAGCATGTTGTTGGACAGGATATTTGCACTTTTGTTTAGTTTACCTAGCTACAATCTTTTGTATTTAAAGAGCCTGCAATCCCTTAAGGATTCGGACTCTCAAGCCTCACAGGACTATCATCTTTAATACTACAAGTTGAATGGTCACTCTATTAGTTCTATACCTTTTACCTTATCTATTGAAGACCTATCCATCGACCCTTCTTCCCCTATCCTTATAGTATCTTCTGAGTCCCTTTGGGATTCTCGAGATACTAGGGAGAAGGTTATATTTTTTGACCTAGACTCAAGTATACCTTTGATATTCGGCAGAGAACTGATCACCCTTCACCTACCTTGACCCTGCAGTACTAGTACACCTCCCGGTTTCCAAGAAGGCCTTGAGCGGACTCCTGGCAAGACCAGCTCACCCTAGCTAGCAACCATTTCACTTACAAGAGATACCAGAAGGCACTTCACTAGAGGATCGGTAGCATCCTCCTCAGGACTCCAAAGTCTAGGGCCAGTACTCCTACCTGAACCACCATCTGAGGACTCAGAACTATCTTCAGTAAATAGCAGCAGCAGTGAAGAAGAAGACCAAGACCAAGCCAAAGACCACGCCCAAGACCAAGCTCCACACTAAGTCCAAGATCAAGCTCAAGAACAAGTCCAAGAACAGCTCCACCAAGAAGTCCAATATAGTAAAGAACCAAGCTCAGAATCAGAATCAGATTCCGGTCCAGAGGACGCTCCAAGACTAGCACCCCTAGCTTCGCCACCTAGACCACCTAGTGTACCAAGAGAACCAAGAGAACCAAGCCCTGCACCAGACGATTTACCTAGCCCACTAAGACCACCTAGTCCACCAAGTCCACCAAGCAATCCAAGCCCTCCACCCATCGCCATGTTAGTCCCCCCAGAGGGAAATAATCGTCTTAAATGGCCTGCACTATTTACATTTACAGGAGAAGGAAAAAATTAAGACCTATTGGGAATTAACTCATAGTTCAACACAGTCCATCGATACATCGCCAGCTTTGGCATAACTGACGATGCCCCTGAAGCCCTGCAATACTATGGAGCCTATTGCAGAGAGAAAGCCCTCGATAAATTTATCCAATATAAAGCTTCCTAAGTAGACCACACAGTTGCTGGACTCAAACATAAATTCGAGGCCTACTTCCTTCCTTCCACATCTACAGATACCATCTATGAACAGTGGCTTCAAGTCAAGCAAACTTCTGGCAGAATAACAGCCCAGATTACTGAGACTGTAATCAGACTTGAAACCTTGAGAGAGAGTCTCCCCCCAGGAACAATTTCGGACTATTCAGCAAAGCAGAGACTCCTAGATGCCATGGATATCAAACTCAGGTCAGAAGTGAAGCCACACATGACATCTGATACCTAGTTTAACTAGCTAGTGGAGATAGCGGAAAAGTGACATGCAATTGCCCACTCTACCAGACTCTATGGAAATCGACAAGGAAATGCAACCTCTAATGCAGTTTCCCAACAAGCAACCAAGCTCCCCCAGAACAGCGCCCAGTGAAATCAACCAAGATTCTCTAACAATACCTCTCAGCATCCAAGAGCATCCCAGGCTGAGAAGGATCGGCGCAGAAGAGACAATGACTGTTACTATTGTGGAAAATATGGACACTACTCCGATAACTACTTTGCAAAGAAGAAGCATAGGAGCACCCAGCAGCGAGGAAATGGAGGCCCTGGAGGAACCAGGAGACCCCACAATGTCAGAAGAACATACTACACCCAGGAAGACGATCCCAATTCAAAGGAATCAGTCACAATTACAACAAACCATGCAGGACCTAGTGGAACTCAATCCCAAGCCCTCGAAGTATACATCACAGTCAATAGCCACAAAGCAAAGGCACTATTCGATACAGGAACCACAGGAGACAACTTGATATCAGGAAAGTTTGTCACTACCCACCAAATCCCTACCAGAGACCTTGAGACTCCAATCAACCCGAAGATAGCAGTTAAAGGATCACGCTCAGTAATCAACTATGTTACAAAGCCTGTCATACAGATTGACAAGGAAAGCGGCGATATCTCTAAAGCCCTAGTCTGTTCCCTGGACAACTATGATATCTTCCTAGGAATGCCTTACCTTACTGCACACCATGCTGTAATAGATTGCGGAAAATCGATTATCACCTTCCCTGACCAAGGAATCACTGTTAAGGGTAGTTGATTCTAAGGGCAAGCGAATCGAACTAGGCTTAAATCTTTCTTCTTAAACAGATATTGTCTAGGAAGGCTCGTAGGTAAAGATTTTTGAGTAAAAACGTATGATATTGATAAGATCTCTTCTCCGTTGCTTGATGCCCTATCTAAGACCAGGGACTGCCCAGGTATTTATATCCTGCGACCTTGTTCCCTCGGCTTTACAACTATGAAGATATCTTCTCTATGATTTAGAAGTGGCGAGCTCTCTTGACCCTGAGAACTCCTTCCCACACCTTCTCGGCCTTTGGTCCCCTTATCCATTCTTTGGAATGATAGCGTCCTTTCCTCCAATGGGAGTCCACTGATTTATAGGCCCTATTCACTTGTGCTTTATCCGTATATGAGGTGATCAACTCTCATGTCGCCATGCGTCGGCGACCTCAGTCACCCGACAGGCTTATAGGATATTTTCGCTTATAACTCATTAAGCGACCGACCGATTTCTTCCATTCGACTTGCTATTCCAAGCTGGAAGGCCCTTCTGGAGGGTCAGGCGAAAATCCCTCGGTCGGGTTGTCTTTATCGTCTTGCAGGAAGGTTTGAAGATGCAAACCCGATTTGGTAGAAAATATCTCATTCGACCAGTAACCCTGCTGGACCAGGGAGTTGAACACGTGACCTTGAGATGGACCACGTGACATTATACCCTTAGACCATGACGGCGATGACTTATACGGTGTTACGAGAGGTACTCCAATATTTCTTCTTTCTATGATTGTGAGTAACTGCACAAGGCCCCAGTGCTGTCGTCCGGGGCCAACGTCGGGGCCGGAGGGGGGCATTAGTCTGTGGAGTTTCAAGCCCAGAGCTCTCAAACTGCTTCTCTGGGCCTTTGTGGAAGTTATGTGCCTAACAATTACCTTGACCTGCAAGAAAGCAACTCATGCACGATTTTCAACCATGAATGAAGCAGATGCCTCTGACTTCATTTCCGAGTTTCCTACTGTATTCCATGGCAAGAAGACAGTGGAATTACCACCCTTGAGAGATGTCAACCACCATATCTACCTGAAAGACACAATTTTGAACCATAATCCGAGATTCTTCACATTCCCTGACAAGATCATGCTAGCATACAGAGCATTAATCGAAGACTGGAAAGCTAAAGGAATCATTTAACCAAGCCAGGCACACAACCCAGTCAATATATTCCCAAAGCTGAAACTCAATGGCGAAATCAGACTGCTTGCAGACCTTGTACCCAGGAATGATATGACTATCAAAGACCAAGGAGCGATTCCCAACCAAGTTATGATACTCAGAACTGTTACCAGAGCAAAGTTCAGATCCACCATAGACCTAGCAAACTTGTACTTCCACATTCGAGTTCTCCCCCGCGATGAGAAATACAACACCATTAAGACACCCTTTGGATCCTTTGCATGCAGAGTTATGCTACAAGGAGATGCCAACGCCCCTGCCCCAGCAATGAAAGTTATAGAGTTTGTCCTAGATGGATTTTTGGAAAATTCGTTTGGGCATACATGGATGACATTACCATCTACTCAGAAACAGTTGAGGATCATATTTTGCATATCAGATCAGTCTTGGGAAGACTGAAGCAGCACCAGATCAAAGCATCGTCAGCCAAGTGCAAATTCTTCGCCATCAAGCTCTCTCTCCTAGGACATGTTATAGATGAGAAAGGAATTCATATAAACCATGAAAAAATTCGCTCCATCGAAGACTGTCCCACACCAAAATCGAAAAAGGATGTTCAGACCTTTATAGAAGTTGTGATATATCATGCACAATTCCTCCTACACCTTGCCTCCACCACTGCTCTCCTCTCGGACTTAATTTATTAAGATGTGTTTGAATGGTGACCCCTGCATGAGGAAGCCTTCAAACAAGGTAAGCGCCTGGCCAAAGATACAATTCCGCTCCGCCCCATCTCATATGAGACATCAGCTGATCCAATATACCTCATTACTGACGCCTCTAAGGTTGGATCAGGAGCATGGGTTGGCCAAGGACCCTCCCCTGAGAAAGCATACCCTGGCGCATTCCACAGCAGAAAGTTTGCAACAAGTGAGCTGCACTACCCTGTCCATGAATTGGAACTTTTGGCAATTGTGGATGCCATTGCGGTATTCCATCCGATTCCATATAGCACCAAGTTCACTGTTGTGTCTGACAACAAGGCACTATCCTTTTTCCTGTAGCAGACTGAGCTACCTTACCAATAAACTAGATGGCGCATGTTCCTGCAATCTTATGATTTCGATATTATACACAGACCTGGCAATGACAATGTCCTTGCTGATGCACTATCAAGGATCTATGAAGACACCCCAGCTGAAGAAGACCAAATACTCGAAGACCCTATATCGAAGAAGCCTATAAAGACCCCCTCCTCTGCCATGAACAGTGTATCAAGACACTACCTCAACATCGCCCATGCCCTAAACCCTTCTTCTGCCCTCACTCTTCAAGTACCCTCTCCCTTTTCTACTCCTGAACACCACTCCATGTGGAACTCACATAATGGCACCAGCTCAAACCCTTCCAGCTCCCAAGAGGCGAGTCACTACTCAGATTCTGTTGAACAAGCCATGGACAAAGCAGCAGATACCCTCGAGCTTGCAACCAATGCCATTCAAGGTTGTGAAATCGTCGAGACCTCCTCCTATCTCAGCAACCCTCAAGAGCCATCCCATGCTACAGTTCCCATGCTACAGTACTTATTGAGCAAGGTAAAGCTCAACTGTCTGGCCTTGCGGTGAGAATTAACAATACTCCAGGAGATATGGACCAACCACTGCATCCAGATGCAATCACCAACTGCTTTAAACAAATCCATAATTCTATCACCCAATTGGAATCCCTTGCAGTCACCACCTCCGGGAATATCGCCTCCAGCAGCACATCTACTGCAACTGACCTTAAGCCCACCCCAGTCGCTCCACGACCACCAGTCAATGAACTGGCCCGTTTTCTTGAATCTAATAGAAACAGAGCCATGCACTGGAGTGCCTGTATCTAGAATGAATGTCAAACCCATATAAATGGAAAGAATACAGGATACTTTCCCTCAGGATCTCGCGATATTCTAGGACCCTTGCCTCTCTACTCTTCCTCGAATTTTGTCTCCCCCCATCATCCAAGCGCAGAGCAGAACACAGATGGGCCTGTTCCTCCTCCCCTCCACGATGATGATGGCTACCGATTCTTTCATACAGTCATTGATAAGGGAAAAGAGAGAGAAATACCGGATATTGACCAAAGATGGGATCTACCTACCCCAGAAGCACTTGTCGATTATGAGGACTATTTCATTGATCAGCCCTCCTCACAGCTTGACCTTCACGCTTTTCAGCTTACCAACTACATGGAAGGAAAGTGGTACTCCAGCATTCGAAATACTACCCAGAATGACCCTCTCCTTGAGGTAGTTACCAAGGCTATCCACCACCCTGACTGGCTCTTATATGATGGAGTTCTTGTCAGAAAGGGGAAGGATGACAGTATAGACTCTCCTTATGTCCTCTATGAAGCAAGCTATCAAGGTACTAACATGAGAAGCGAAATTGTGTGTATTACCCATGAACAAATGGCACATATGGGTTGGCAGAAATGTTTTGATAATGCTTCAAGACATTTCTACTGGCTCTCCATGAGGAACGATTTCAAAGACTATGTCCGCAGATGCCACCTATGCCAGCTTAACAAGCAACCTATCTCTGTCCCTGAAGGATCAGTCACCCCCCTCCCTGTCCCCTGGCAGCCATTCTCGTCCCTTGCAATTGACTTTGCAGGACCCTTCCCTAGCGATTCTAAGCTTAAACTTATCATGGTTGTCTTGGATCGATTCACTGGCTTTACCTACCTCATACCAGTCTCCCAGAACATCACAGCTATCGAAACAGCTCCCACCCTCATTGAGCGAGGTTTCTCCATTCATAGTTTTACTACCTTCCTAGTCTCAGACAGAGACCCCAAGTTTACCTCACGCTTTTGGCCACAGCTTATGGCGAATCTTTATGTTGATCTCAACATGGCTAGAGCTTATCATCACCAGACCAATGGACAGACTGAGCGCAGATTCAGAACTGTTCACCAATGCCTTAGGAACTATGTCAACCCTAAAGGAACCAAGTGGGTTCGCCACCTACCTCATGTCCTGACTGCAATTAATGCAGCTCCCAGTGATAGCACAGAACTCTCCTCCAATGAAATCACCTTTGGCAGACTACCAAACCTCCTCCCCAGCTTCAGAGTTCTCCCCACTTCAGTACCTGTAGCAGACGAGATTGCTTCACAGATCATGAAGAATCAACAACTTGCCTGAGATGCACTCAAGAAGGCCAGAGCACGCCAAACCAGCTCCAGCGAAAACAGAAGAAAGGATAGACCCCCAATCATCCCTAACGAAACTGAAGTTATCCTCAAGTCAGCACCCTATATCTATAAGGTTGGACAAAATCACAAACTAGTTGGACCATAGTTAGGACCTTTCTCAGTTAGCGAAGGACCTGACAGACATAACAACTACAAACTCATACTCACTCCAGTGATGGCAGGAATCCACCCATGGATCCATCTCAACCATCTTCGCATTTACCTAAGACCCAACCCCTTCGCCTTCCCAGCAACACCTGAACCCATATTCAAAGAGCCTGTCACCATCGATGTTAGTGCACAAGAGCAATGGGAAATCGAAAAGATACTCAAAGATCGAATCTATCGCAGAATGAGACAGTTCTTGATCTATTAGAAAGGCTATGACGAAATTGAAGCAACATGGGAACACCTCTACAACCTAGAAGGCGCCAGCACCCTCATCAGATCCTACTGGATCGATACCTACAATGAATCTATACCTTTCAGACTCCCTTGGTCCCATGGCGAGACTTTCTCTGCCTGATCACTTCAGAAACCAGACTATACCCCCCTCTTACCTAAGATTGACCCTGACAGATTTTGGAAACCCCTTCAAGCTCAGACTACTAAGAATCCGATACCAGCACAATACTCCCCACCTTGAACCAATCTGAGATGGAAAGCTAACTGCTTCATGGTATTGTCTTCGCTACTATGGGGCTAATAAAGGTGTAAATTCATGACACCAGTGATGGATATATCTTTACTGATTAAGTTATATGTTTTGAAATTGAGTGGAATGCTCCCAAGGCTGGTTGGTCATTAAGCCCTTTAGGATATTCCTTAATGTTTTGTTTGTTTTATTTCTTTTAAGGGGAATGTAATGGAATCCTATTATGTTTCTACTATTACTACTGACTTGATGTTGGTTATTACTTATTTGGGTTTATACCTGATAAGCGGTACTATTTGGTTGTCCCTTCCTACTTGGTTATGACTTCTAAACTGGTTATTCTTTCCTTGTTTCGCATATCACTACCCCTCCTTGCCTCTACCGATTTGGGTATCGCTATCCTCTTGCTATACATACTGGATTTGTATAGTATTAGTGATCTCTAGTTCCTTCTTGTTTGGATTCTATTACATGTTTTGTTAGCTCCATCCTGTTGCTTTAAACCCTCTGTTTTCGGAATATGGTTATCTTGTTATGCTGCCTCAGTTAGAATGTTGTTAGACAGGATGTTTGCGCTTTTGTTTACTTTTCCTAGCTACAATCTTTTGTATTTAAAGAGCCTGCAATCGCTTAAGGATTCGGACTCTTAAGCCTCACAGGACTATTATCTTTAATACTACAAGTTGAATAGTCACTCTATTAGTTCCTGTTATGGGGTAGCCAATTCTGTACTGCTGAATTGCCTAGGCCGTACTTGTATCGAGAAGGTAGGAGAGTTGTCAGGAAAGCTCCGGTAAGGATAAAGATAAAGGATAAAGATGTTTCTCGAAAGCTTTAAAGTTGTTTTTAACTAAAACTGAATATATTGTTAAGGTCTCTTCTCCTTTGCTTGATGATCCCTTAACTATGGGAAACTGCTAAGTATTTATACAATTCTCCCAGGACTTATGTTGGCCATATATATGAAGTATCTTTAGATATTATGGCCAGGGTCATGGTAAGTGGAAACCCAGTTTGACCCTGAAAATGTATGCCCCGCTTGGTCAAAAGATTCCCCGAACTATTTAGTATTCTGAGGGTGTCTAGCACTCCACCAGTAAATAGCCTTCGATTCATTTGCCAAATGAACTAATGTTCAAGTAGATGTAGCCCAGTAACAAACATCTTACGGAATCCCAGTTGACCAGTCTGGATGGCCGTCTTTCCTGCATATATGTACTCAAGTGCATATGCATGCGGATTATCAAGAGTCATAGTACTCATTAGAGTCTAGATCTTTCACTGAGGCTGAGCAGCTCTGCTATAGACACTACTTCTTGCCAGCATGGGTTGTAGTCATATAGTAACCTCCCAGTTCTATATACTATCACATCAACTAGTTTGTACCATTTTTCATGTCTGTAACAGTTCCATACCTTTTACCTTGTCTATTGAAGACCTATCCATCGACGCTTCTCCCCCTATCCTTATAGTATCTTCCGAGTCCCTTTGGGATTCTCAAGATACTTGGGAGTAGGTTACATCCTTCTCGTTCTGGGTTTGAGTTATAATCTAGTCTGCAAGAAGGTCAGACCTTTTCAGTCAGCAATGTTGAATATAGCACTTGAGCTGGAAGTACCTCTCTGCTACTCTAACCTCCAATTAGTTATTAATAGAAGAGGGGTAATCAATTTCACCCAGTGTTCCCAATTATCAGAATCAGATATCAACTGCTAAGGTGAACAAAAGTGTGACCAGTGCTAGCCTATATGAATAGTTATACAATTGAGCCTAAGTGGTAGCCTACTATCACTTTAGTATTTAAGGAAGACTTACTAAGAGGTTAACAGAAATACAGTATAACAAAAACCTTATACAAATTGAAGGAGAATAATAGGATTACTGTTCAACTAAGTATATTTGTTATCTAGGCATCTGTCTAAAGTCGAATATCCTCTGCAGCCAATGCTTGCCATGGGCTAGGCTGGGCCTTGGCCCACAAAATGCCCATGGGCTTGGTGGTGGCCCATGAAGCCCATAGGCTTTTATTGCTTTATAAATTTGTACCCTAAGGTGAAAATAACAATGGTGAATATTGCCAATAGCTGAAGAGTTAGGGTTTGGGTCAAAGTACTACAAGAGTGTATCATAGCTGTATTGGCAAAATTGCAACTGAATTTCGTTTGCGGGGCAACCAGTTTCCTTTGGGAATTGCTATTCTTATTATATCTTATCATAGAATCTGAAGCCTTCGTCTTATGGTTAGGGTTAACAGAAACATTTTAGCCAATATAAATAATTTTACAAGGGCCCATGGGCCTGGTGGGCCTGGCCAGGCTTTTGTGGGCCGGGCCTACAAGTTGGTGGGCTAGGCTAGGCTTTTGTGGGCCGGGCCCAGCCTGGCCCACGGCAAGCGTTGCCTGCAGCCATAAGACCACTCTTGACTAGATGAAATCTCTCTCCCAAGATCCAAGGCTCTGAAAACCTGCAACCATAATCATTACTAATGTGTGTACAGTTACTGGAATTATCTAGTCTAGTTGGAGTCCTAAGGGACCTGTGGCTTTCCCTCAACACTGCCTCTTTCCTACCTCCAGTATACATGACCTGTTTCTTGCCTTGAAACTCCTTGGGCGCAATTCTGCTGATCCTCCAAAACATAGAATCAGCAGACCTCCTGAATCTATAGATTCCAGTAGGAATATCAATTACAAAGGAAATCAACTCTATTGAAAGTAATCTAACAAAGGAGAGGCTAATAAGAGTAGAAATACAGGTATTGGAATATGGACATATGTTACAACTGTAGGGTCATTTGCAAGTAAGTCCCTGACAAGAGGGAGATTTGAAACTGTAGAACTTCATAGTGCCTTACACGAGTAGAAACCTTGCAGCAAAAAAATGGGAGACAATGTCGGATTATCCTTCTCAGTGGTTGAGGGTCTAGTCCCTGTAGGTGGGGTAACCTTTCCAACCGGGTTCTTCCCTTCCTTCTTCCTTGAACAGCACGCATTCGCGAAAAGTTGTTGATAGTTAGCGATGAACAAAGTACAATTTGCACCTTTGAGGGAAAAAACTGAGGAGAAGCATGGTCCGTGCCTCTTACCAACTTAAACGTACTTGTATTTTCGAATACCGGCACTCCTTCCCTGGGACGAGTAAATTAAACCCAGCTTTGGAAAGAAGGCCTTCGGTGATGGGACCCGTGGTTGATTCGGGGCTTCTGAAAATGGGGATTGGAGGGGGGTTCTTTATTGTCTTGGCAAGCAAATACCGTATACTCGTAAAGTAGCCAGGAAATACTCGCTTGGCTAAACCGGGTTCTGATTCAAGTGAAGTTTGGATATTGTCAAGTCCTCACCAACTCTCGATTTCCTTGATGCGAGAGATAACCAATTGGGGTCAAAATGGTGTAGTCGCCGGTTTTTGGAAAATGGCTATTCCTTTTGGTGGAAAAGGAGCAAATTTTGTCGCTATACCGGACTCGAGTACAGTGCAAAGGCAAAGGCGCGAGCAAGGACATTGGAATCCCCCCTCTCAGTTAGTGCGCGAGAGGAAACCGGAGACGAAAAGGATATCATCAACGCCTTACCAGGAGAAGCAATCAAAACATTCTTGCACATTTTGTCTTGTGTCCGTGATTTTAAGCTATTGTAGGTGAGAGGTGAATCACCGACTCGCGGTTAATACCGCCGGTGTCTTCGACGTACCGGTACGCATCGAGGCATGACACCATTCGGCGAAGTTCGCTCGATTCACCAACCCTCCCTCATCCAGTACTGTACGAGTACATGCCCTGTTGTATTCCGCAAATATTGTGTCAAGGTAGGCGGAAAATAAGGTGGGCGGAAAACAAGGATTGGTGAAACACACCCCTGTTAATTCTTTCCCTACCAAAGGCTTAAGACGTGAGTGAGGTGTTGACACGACTTGGGTGAGAAATAAAACAGGGCTGCAAAAGTATATGTGGGGGAAACAAGAAGAAAATGAAATAAAGCTGATTGAGAGTTGCCGCAAGTTGCGAGTGGTTGAACCTTAACCGTAAGATAATAATTATGATAGTTGTGTGTAGCCAGGGTCAATCTCTACTAGAAGCTCTACTACAGTAGAAGCCATACCCAGTCAGGTGGCCGCCTGTTTGCCGGAATTGGTCTGGGTATAATTTTTGCCCAATGGAGGACGGGGTATCATATCAAAGTTAACCAGGGTTTTCCTAAATATAACTAGGTAATCACAAGGGCCACAACCTCTTGCTAACTTTCCAAAAGTTCTCCCCACACCCCCTCAGACCCCATACCCCACCTGCGGGGGCTATGAGTATATTATCCTCGATGGCGGACAACTAGAGCCTCAAGCCCAAGCGGCTGTTACTTAGCGAAGCTATCATTGAGTTTAGGCATGTGAAAGGTGAATTGGTGGATTACTTGCGGGCAAACTAAGCAACGGTCCAACGGGCCTTAGGTTTTGGTGTTTTTCTTTGATCAGCATCATACCATAACTTAAATTGGTTTGCGCGCAAGTCACATTTGTATCTGTTACTGGGCTCGAGTGGGGCCAGACACAAAATCCATTCGTCGTGTGTGAGCAAGTGTAACAGGCGCTAGCCTGTGTGAACGGATATACAATAGAGCCTAAGCGGTAGCCTG
>QFET01006996.1:0-13095 GCA_003316355.1 Tuber calosporum | reverse complement strand
CCCCTTATCACACAACACAACCCATCATTTCCAAAAACAAAAACACAACTCTAAACATCCCCACCCGAAGGAGTAATCGAAATGGCCCCCTGAGATTTCAAATGTTTTGTTAGGTTAACCTCCCACTCAGGTCATTTCGCGCGCGCGCCGGAAATATCTAAAAGATATTCATGTAACAAGATTCACGAAAGTTTGGAATTTGATTTTGAATTTTTTTTCTAGCTGGCCAGGTAATGACGGCCAATGCATGCATGCCAAAATCTGACTTGAACGTTGTTAGTATGTAGGTTAATGGCTCCTTGGGAATTTGGGGAATTGGGCGTGTCGCGTGTGAATGTTGCCGTCCGGTCTTGATTGACTTGTGATGTTCATGCAGTGTGGCTTGGGATAACTTGGTGTGGAGAGGGAGGGTCAATCTGATTGCGTGACACGGTGGGTTCTTTGGCTCTGGCTTTCTGGGGTTGTTGGTAGGTTTTTGGATAGTTATTTTTTGCTGTCCGTTGCTAGGCATCCTTCAAGGGTCCTGGTACTTCGTCTGTTCGTATCTTAAACTCGGACTGAACTAAATGTCTATTACACCACTTTAGCCACACATCTATTGCTTTAATATAATACAAAGGAGTAAATTCTACTCCACCACCGCCATCATCGTCATCACCAAACGCCTCGTAGCACACTCGGGTATCATATATATATTCTCCACATTACAACCTCTCTCTTCCCTCCACAAACCAATTCTTCCAAAACCTGACCCCCTCAACCCCGACCTCACGACAAAGCGCACCCCTCTCCTCCGCCATCTCCAACTCTTCCGCCGCCACGCCAATACTCCATCCAAACCTCTCGGCCGCCTGGGCCGCCGTCACACCCCTACCCCATCCGGGCCCAGCAACCCACTCCATGATCCTCCTGACCGTCTCAGCGTCTGAGCTCCTAGCCTCCTGCACAACGAGCAACCCGCTCCGGAACCTGCGAACGCGCACGGGGAGCTTCAGCTTCTCGAACAGGCCAGTGGCCTTCTCCAGGTCGCTAGGCGAGATGAGTTCTATGCCGCGGGCACGGTTATATATGGCCCATAGGTCAACGAGCGTGATTACGCCGCCCTCACGCTTGAGTATGCCGCGCGCATCGTCGGCGAGGAATTCGGCTACTTGGCGGGCGAGTTCGGAGAGGTAAAGGTCCGAGGCTTTATCGCTACCGCCGCCGCTGCCGCCAGTGGCGGAGGTCAGCATATCCTTTGTCACGATTCCGAGGGCTTGGGTGGAGTTGCGCAGCGCGGCTTTAGCCTCGCTGTTGGCGAACGTCGGGGTTGAGCTTAGGCGTGTGGAAAATTCCTCCGCCAAGGCCACCATTTCTTTAGCTCGGCCCATGAGCGCTTCCAGGTCCTCGAAGGCTCCGCCGATCGCGGCTTCATTCTTCCTGCGCACGTTCAGGCCCGCGCGCTCGAGCCCCGCAATCCCCACTACCATCTCTGTGGCCGCACCGTCATTAGCACTGGTCGCGTTGGAAGCCCCCCCACCGCTTGATGCCCCGCCATTGCCGCTCCGTCCAGGTGTGGGCACCGGCGGGGCGTTCTGCAGCAGCCACTTCCGCTGTATCAGGGCATTCTTGAGCCGCTCGTGGAAGACTTTATCCCCGCCAGCGCGGAACGAGAATTTCACCACTTCCACGTTCTCCCCAATCAGTCCGCCCTTACGTGATATCGAGATTGGAGCTGGTGACTCCCCACGTGTGATTTCTAGCAGTTGTTCGGTGGTGAGGTCCGGGCTCACCAAATGTTCACCGCAGATCTCACAGGAACGAAGCCAAGGATGATTCAAGAATGTGCACCTCGGGCAGGCAAACGTGGCTTCGTTGCTATCGCCTGTGGTGGTGGTGGTGGTGGTGGTGGTAGCCGGGCTGGGAGCCGACTCGCCCCAGGTGGGATGCAGAGATGATAGTGAGGACAAGGGTGTTGGCGACCTTGGCGGCGGTTGCTGCGGCGAACTCTCCAGCAGCCCTGGGGATGGCCTGATCCCGCAGGCTAGACACGGGGGGATGGACGCTACGGGGGTCACCTGCGGAATGTAGTTCGACGGGATGGGGTTCGAGAAGGAACATATAGGGCATATCCAGACTCCCGTCGAAGCCGGCGACGGGGACGTCGGTCTGATGAGCGGGGTGGCGGACTTGGGCGTTGACACCGCAGACCTATTCCCTGGCGAGGACGCAAAGTTGCTCGCAGCAGAGAGGGCGGCAGCAGGGGGCTTAAGAAGTAACGTGATCTTTGGTGATGATTTCAAGAACCCGGCCTATACGTCACAAATACCTTTCCCCTCAGCCTTCAGCCTTCAAAGAGATATGGGATGAAGAGTGCTAACATAATACTCCACCCGATCAACACCCTTAAGCTCCACCGCCACCGAGAGCTTCCTCGGATCCTCATTGTCGACATAGCAAGCCCGATGCGACGTCAAGTACGCGCTACCATTCTGGTGATTCGGGATTTTATATTTCCTATCCCAAACGGATCAGCGCGGGTCATGGTAGGTCTGAAGGGGGAAGAAAAAAAAGCTAAACGTACCCTTCGTAAAGCCCGACCGCGTTCTGCACGAATAACAATGTCTCATCAGGGAGTAAGAGCGGGCGGGAAGCGGGAGTCAAGTCGATTCGGGAAAGCATGTCATATCATGTCACGGAGTGTGATGACGATGAGGGGGGGGGGGAAACAAAATAAAAATAAAAATTATCAGTAACGAGGGTGAGGTGAGGTGAGGTGAGGTGAGATGAGGTGCGGTGAAGTAACGGAGCGTGATGATGGTGATGATGATGCAGGTAACGTCGTTGATCAAGTTAGACAACGGGTAGACCGCCGTTGGATGCAACACCTCACCTTTATTATTCTCGTCACCCTGGGTTAAAATGTGCCAGTCACGCCATAATACTATGCTATGCAGGGCTAGTCATAATTTCACAGTGGAGGTACAGTATCATATCGTAGGTATCATAATATTATGCACCATCGATAGGGATGGAACTTACGTCTATCCAAGGTAAATACCGTACTCGAATGCCCTCCCATCCCAGCACTTTGTACCCCCACCACAACGGCACGCGAGCAAGAAGATAAGATAATATGCAGAATCAGATTCACAACCACCACACACGGCAGCAGCACAACAAAACACGCTAATATGATAGGTAACTTATGTACCGTATCAACAGCAAGAATATTTTATTTACATGACCGTTTTCGGACACGCCTCTAGGGACATGGTGAGCTCTCACCGCACACCGATTCGCTTTACTGCCAAGTGAAAAAGGAGAGAGAGAGAGAGAGAGAGAGAGAGAGAGCAAGCGAAGTGCTTCCCAGGGTTAGAGTGGCCCTGTACAGGTACTTGAAAAGGTACGTACGGGAGACTTTGCGGACGCGGCTGCTCGTACCGTACCGTACACTGCCGGTGTGGATTGGCTGCCGTGGAATGTCGACTGGCATTTCACTACCGTATCAGAGCAATTTACCGTAGCCTGAAATCAAGAAGGGAGATAGGAGGCGGTACTCTATCATGTCATAGAAATCTATGATCATATGGGAAAGGAGTTTTACTCGTACCGGTATATCGACCTCCAGTAGGAACGCGGTTGGAACATCCAATCCCACCCCACAATCCAACCAAAATTCTGCTGCGGCCGGGGCGGGGGGGAGCAACGCCTAGACTGTCTGTCTGTCTGTCTGTCTGTCAATCTCATGCTGTGCTGGTATTCGAGCAGCGTTCAAGATAATTCTTAGCCTCAATTATCTTCGTACATATCACCACTGCTCGTACTCGAGTACAAGTACTTGTACTGTAGAGTCCAGCCGCTTCAAACAAGCAATATCACATGTTCCACCGTCCTAAACCATGTGTGATACTGCACTCGAGCACAAACTCGCTCAGTTTCGTACTACGCCCGAGTTGTTTCTATGGTAAAGTTAGTCTAAGCAAGACTGCGTCCCCACAAAACACCACAACATAAAAAGACTTGGCGCCTTCCATACACAGCCCTTTCCCTCGCTCTCATCCAGTTCTTGCTTGTACTAGTACGGTACTTGAGCGACCTAAGGGGATGTACTTGTACGGTTGGTTCGGTTTGGCACTGTACCTGGTACTTGTATGTATGAGAACGGCTCTGTGGGGGATATACTAGTACGAGTACCGTACTGGTCCCTACATGTACCTGATGTAATCTCACGCTTCCCCTGTTTGTTAGAAATAATACTCCCTGCGAGTACGTGATCAGAGTGGTGCCGGTATGTCATCGGTCATAGCGACCGGTATTTGAAGGTGGGGATGTCATGTGCTCTCCTCGAACCGTATGTAGCCTCCAAGCGGGTCGTGAAAGACCCCCAAAGTACAGTACAGTACTGTACCCGTAACTTACGGTATCCACCCAAGGAGTGAGTGGTCTCCTGCTCCTTCCTTCCTTTTTCCCAGATCGCTCGAGCAGCCCATCGGTATTACCGACGTTATTACGATATAATAAAAAACTCCTACATACTCGTATCGAAATTCGCAGTTTGTAGACCTCAAGAAGAAGAAAAGGAAAGCGCAACCCCCGAATTCCTACTCGTACTGTGCTGTACACCCTGGGTCCCAAGCTTTATGACTGAAGAAAAAAGAAAGGAAAAAGAGATGGGGCTTTTCTCCCACAACAACAACGCCTTTGCATTCAACCACTCACAAGCTGCACATTGAGGTGAAACCCTCCATCTGTCCATGGAAAACTTAGGGAGCGTGCGGGAGACCCCGATGATCACATTCCCCCGCATTTTTTTGAACTTTTGTCAAGAAAGCTGCTGCGGCACAGGTGACCGGAAGTGACTGTGCGGTAGCGTGCAACTCGCACTTTGTCAATAACAGGTAAAGAGTGACATGACATGGTCGAACGAAACGCTGCTGCATCTTGCTCTCTTTCGTCATATTTTACGCCCCCTGAGATGGCGCCTCTCCACTTTTACCCTCCCAAGATGGGGTGTAGATCGTGACACTGGATTATGATATTCGACTCACCGCCCACTGGACAACATGGATGCTTTTTCTTTCTTGTCCTCTCGCGTATAAGTTCAAGCTCCCCCTGAGGCTTCCAGGCGTCGCTTGCAAGCGCAATACATTCATCCATTCGCTCCTCCACGAGAATCCTAAGTATCTGGTACGCCATCATCAACGCTTGATTGAAGCCTGATAACGATCTTCGCCTCACCTAGCTAGCCCCATACCTAGAATACACCATCATGGCCGTAACAAAGCTTGCCATGGAGCTCCCAAATGTGAGTTGGGTCGGTTCCTATCTCTATCCAACTTGTCACCCATCTACTGTCTAGTACTCATCATCTATATTTCCACGTACGAAGAAGTCTATCGACGAAATCACCGCGATTGCTAAAGAAGCCCGTCGAAAAGAACGCCGCGCACAGCGCCGTCTTCGAGGGAAGGGCCCGCTGCGAGGGCCATACCACCACATACCATGCTCTGCTGCCCTTGACTTTGCGAGCACGGCGACCCCCGAGCCACTTGACCCAGAGAAAGTTCACAAGTTGACACTCCCGGTCGTGGAACATTACACCAAAGATTTACCCTCAGAACCTGCAAAACCTTACCCACGCGCTTCTAGGCCAGGCAGTGTACCCACAACCGACCTTTTAGGGGAGGCTGGAGGGAAGCATCTAAGGAGGAGGGTTTCACAGCGAAACCTTGATCTGTCCCGATATCCTTTCACCGCTGCCCAACTCCTGATTCCCCTGGCTACCGCGGAGGAAGAATCGAGCGAGGGGCATCTCCGTCGGACACCCTCTCACAAGCGCCATTCTCTATCACTACAGCTGACCCCTACCGACCGGCCGGACTGGACAGAGCAAGACGAATGCTCCGATCCGATTCCCACTTCCATCTTCAGCAAAGCCGGACCCACTCTCAGGAAATCCGAAAGTGTATGGAGCATGCGCCCCCACAGCAAACACATCGAGCATGTGAGTCCAGATGATAGCTCGATTCTAAAAATGAGGCCCGGAATATTTCGTTATCCTTGGAGTTGTGTTTGTTTTTCTTGAGTTAGGTTTCTGTTTTGCGCCGCACGGGAGCCCGGGTATTATGTTGAGAGCATCTTGTGTTTCGGCGTTTCTACTTGTTTTAATTGGTATCCGGGTTTATCAGATGCCAGTCCGACTGTAACTGGCCCCGATTGCGGGCCTTTACCTGGAACACGATGTTATGATTACGGGAAAGCTTCTGCTCAAAGACCTCTTGTAAATTAGCCGTCCTCGGCAAATTTGTTCTCCTAATGCTGTTTTTCCACGTCTGGCCTCTACCTCGTGTTCTCATAGTTATTCAATTTTGAAAACTGTATATACTTCTCCAACGGCCTTCCCCCTAGCCATGCAATAAATCCTTTTCCTGCCTTAAGCCCTCTTATTATCGAAGTGTTCCTCCTCGGAGTCTGGAAGGGGAACGTTTAGGCTATTCATCAACTTTCCAATTCCCTTTCGAGCCTTCTTAGCAGTAGTTTTCCACTTCTTTTGCTCAATACTTGCATCGCTCTCGGATTCGTCTTGAATCTTACCGCCGCTGTACCCCTCCACAATCGTCGCCAGTAATCTATCATGAGTTGATTGGCGGCCTTCTAACAGCACGTCAACCGCATCAGTGCTGTCCCTCTCCCAGCCTCTCCCAAGCTCAAGGTCACGGTCTAATGTAGGAACAAAGGTCTTTCGAATCGATTCCACAGAATCTGTGACTGTTTTTGACAGAGAAAGTACCGATTCTTGATAACTGAAAAGTGGATGGCTCTGAGCAAACAATGACGGGCCATCAGCTAAGTCTCCCGAATCACGCTCGGTTGGAGATTCTAAGGCTTGTTCAACAAGACCGATGAACAATTGTGAAAAGTCTGCTGCCTCCGAATTTCTAAACCGGGTGTCACGGTCAGTAAACTAGGGGATTTTGAGAACTGCAGATGGTAGCTTATAGATAACATTTGAGCTCTCTGGTCACTCAGAGTGGAAAGCAATTTTTCCTGTTCGGTTTTGACTTGGTTGCGAAATTTAGAAATATGACTGTTGGAAGACGATGTTTTCTGTTTCTTCATTGCTTTCACTGTCATGGACTATTAGATCTTGCTCACCCCGGAGCATTGAAGCCATTGGATCCGATGATGAAGCAGAAGGAATATGGCGCACACTTTTCCTCAAATAAAATCATTGTACTAATAATGTTAGCTCAACACTTGCCGATAGTAGAGGCCTTACCCCCGTTGGGAATCATCGGCTTCTCCGACCCCTTCCAGGTCTTCTCCACCGCTGCCATTCTCCTCACCCCCTGCATCGGATACCGAGGGTTTGTTTGAAGCTATTGGTTCAGTAAACTTCCTCCGAGTTCTCTTCCGCGGACCTTGGCTTTGCCCATTCCCTTCGTTACCAGCTATCGAGTCAGCCATATATCGTAAGCCCAATTCTGATCAGTATAGAGGAAAACCTTCACGCTTTCTGCTCCCACGAGTATTCGCCATGTCGAACCTCTGGGTTGTGGGGAGATGGGAAGTGGATGAATAGGAAAGAACCAAGCGAGATTACCGGTACACCACGCCGTCAGGGTTCCCGAGATGGAGAGAGGGCTCTTCGGAGCTGACGTACTCGCCTGTTGATGCTCGTTTTCCCATTGGTGTCGGTCCTCTTTCGCATTACTGTTCACAAATGAACTGTTATGTTACTCAACGCCGCTAGGAGTATGAAAGCTAGGTTTGGGCTCAGCCTCATGTCGTAAAGTAGCTGCATCTCAGAAGGCATTATGGTGCAAATCGCTCAATTTAAAGGCTGATCCCGAATTGAAACAGAATAACGCCATCCGCACCAAAATTGAGGTTTCCAACCCAACTCCAGATGTCTGCCACATGACAACCGCCAGTCAATCAAGTGCCGTACTGTACCGACAATCCCAAGCACTTTTACTTCGTATCCTGTGATGCGAATGTCTAGGGAGCCGTTTGACACCCATCCAAAATCCTCAAGTGTATATTCAATAGATTCATCAAGTTTTCGCTTGTTACAAAAATAAAATAAAATCCTCTGTCCCCTACCCAGCTATCTCCCAGCGGTCCGATGATTGCATGATTCGGAAGTTGGTGGATATCCATCTGATTTCAGGTTCGGGCCTTTTGATAGGAAGGTTTTAAGCGACTTGCGCCGTATCATACCCTAAAGTAACAGCTCACTATAAGGAGCCCCTCTAAAATGAAAACACTGATATTACGAACGAACACCCCAGGGGTTCGAATTCCTCCTTTGTCACCAGTTATGCCAGCAAACACGTTTGAATTGATTTCTTCAGACTTTCAACCCCCAACCTCGTACTAATTTAATCCACCATAATGAACAACTAGTTAATACAAATGAACCAGGTTTGTATATATCTGAGGAAACCTATGAGCATACTGTGAGTGACAGAGATTTAGCTCTCAAGAGTCGTATAGATAGTTGGTGGAAGAAATTGCGGTAAATTTACTATTGGACATCCAGCTTCCCTCTTGAACACTCTGCTCCGGCAAATCGGCAAACCTCGCTAATCTCATATCAGGATACCGTGGCAGGATTGGATGGGATGTAACCCGTATTTCTAAGTTTAAGTTAAAACTTTTCCGGCCCTCTGAAGTTGGTGCCATTTCACAAAGTGCTGTACAGCCCAAGCTCATGATAGGAGGTAATCCTATGTTATTTCTATTACTTTGTCTCTACGGTATCCGGCTCTCTATTTCAAAATCCCAGCTCCGCCTTGGACGACCGGACTGAACTACCGGTACCTGTTGTTACGGACAAAAAGGAGGGAATTCGAGTACTTGGCATTCCTTACTCGGGTGTAGCTTGGTGCGACAAGATGTCATGCAGAGGAGAGGCGACAGGTAAGGGGGTTCACTTATGCCCTCACCCGGTTAAAGACACTAGCACATGGATGCCACTACCGCCCAGACCATTCCCCCCTAAATGCGCACCGTGTGAAAATAGTCGAGTGACATTACATGATTTCTTGAGTAGGGTAGTCGGAGAAGGGTGACCATGCCAAGGTTCCCGCCACTTTGAAGGACACTAAGCGACCATCAAAGCTTATGCCACTCTTGGGGGTTGCCTGACATGACAATACAACACGACAGCCTAACACAACTTTTTCAGAATTGCCCTTTCTCATTTTGATATAATCTCTTTTTCAACCACATAACAGACTATGTCTATGGAATCATACTCAGAGATTGAGAGCCAAATCAAAGAAGCTATGCAGTAGCTTAATAGAGAAACAACGTTAAATGTAATCAAGAGTGGTTGCTGGGGAGTTTGAGGTTCTGATACATACGGTCCTTTCCGGCTTTGCGAGAGTGGCACTCAGACTTTCTGTCTTGGCAGCCATTGAAGTTAGTTATCTGCACCAGGCTACACCTACATTTCAACCCTCCTTTCCCTTAGCACCATATCTCAACCACACGACACACACATCCAGAGCAACACATCACCTCTTTTTCTTTGCTAATTGACAATGAAGGTAATTAAAAAAAAAGAAAAAGAAAAAGAATAATAAAAGGTAAGAATCAAGAAGCTTTTTGAAAAATATGCAGAAACTTACTAACCTTTTATTGATCCTATCAAGACCATCATGTTCGGCTTCAGGTGCAAAACCATCATTACTCTCAGAAGATATATCAGTCTCTACACCATCCTCTTCCAAATCACTATGGCGGTACCCTCGAATCCCTCTCGAACAAACTCTCCTAACTTACTCTCTAACTGGTTTATCTTCTCAGTTGATGGAATAATTTTTACGTCTACCTGTTCTGTTGTTTTCTGTAAGGCATCAAAGCTTAACCTAATACAAGATCAGGGATTGCGTTCCTTCTCTTGAATTTTCCTTTCAAGCTCACGATGTTGGTCAAGTAGGTTTAACTTTCGCTTGATTTGTCTGACACGACTATTTTGCAGTTTTTTATATTCACCGCTAACAATATCTCTCCGCCAACTTCTTAGATCTTCCACTGTTGCAAAGGCATGTCCTTGTGTTGGAATCTTCTTGCGGGCACATGGCTGATCGCGAGACTTCTGTTTCCGGTCAGCTTCTTTTTGCTGAAGTCTTGCTCTCTCTGTCAAATGGATATTTGCATGGGTAAATTGTTCTGAATGAATCAACTTGATAAGTTTACATTTATGGATTCTGATTTTGGATGGACTTAGGGAGGGATGACTGGCTAATTCAGATAGCTCATTGGTTAATCGGTTCAATGAATTTAGAGTTTTTGGCGTATTGGGAATGCTAGGGGAAGGAGCATGTATGAGTGGGGTACTCTGTTGTTGCCAGTTGGTTTGAAAAAGTGAATTGAGGTTTGCAGTTTTCGGAAGATACGATTCAGGGGCATGTTGTTGTTGATTTGGTCTTGCAAGGACTGATTGGGATGATGGAGGCAGTAGACCTTGAGTGTAGGTAGACTTCTGTGATTTGGGATTGGCACAGGCAATTGGCGGATCATTATACATGAACTTAGGATCAGTATGTTTAAATGGGTCATAAGCAGGAACTTTTCGGAGAGCTGTATATCGGTCGACTGGGTTGATGCCAGTTGTTGTAAAGGCTGATTTGACATTGTGTACTGTAAAGGCTTTCTCTTGTTCCTGGAATAAAAACTCTCAAAAGTTGCCCTTTGATACTCCATAACGCCTATAGCGAAACTCTTTTTCTAATATTTGAGCATAATAGATCTTGTATGGTCCAAAGATCCCAACGTCCAGTGGTTGAAGTTGGTTTGTACTATGTGGAAGAAGGCAAAATGCAATAATACGATTATCAATACAGTACTGTAGGAAGCCATGTAAAATATGTGACTCATGACCATCAAACACTATCATCCTATATTGACTATTTGCCTTTTTCGCTGATAGGCTTTGCGGACCAAAGTGATACTGTAGATAACCAAGGCTCATTTCATTGTCCATCCAGCCATTAGGTGAATAGCCACAGAGAACATCTTTTGGAAATAGTAGTGTTGGATCAAACCAACCAACAAGGAATCCGTCCGCTTTGTAAATAATCATCGGGCTCAGTGTGCTTCCATCAGCACATATGTCTTCAATCACAGTTGCTATTTCGGGAATTCTATCTATTCCCTTATAAGTAGGATAAATATATTATTGAATTATTTATATAGCAAAAGATCTCAATGCCCCATTTAATCTCAACTCTCTCACATTAACTACAACCTCTTCTGAATATGTAGCTCCCATGAGAAGACCAATTTCATTGTAATTATACAATTCTCTGGTAATACATTATGACGATTCATGAGTTCCGTTAATCATATACACTATTAGTTATAAATTTAGAATTATTATATAAATAAAGAAATTGATACTTACACGATCAAAGTACATTTTAAGTACAGTAGGATTGGTTGCTTGAAGGGCACAGCAATTCTCAATCTGTTTACTGAATGCACTAGCTAGTGGATCATGTCGTTTAATGAAATTGTAAACCCAACAGTTGTCTGATTGTTCCTTGTGGTTTCCGTAATCATAGTAAACCAAGTGCCATATCACCAACTACCCCATGTCAAGCAGGCTGCAGCCACGAACTCAACAAATTACATCTTTCCAAAACAGCTTTTTCTTCAACAGCGGTCAACTTGCACTTTTTTTCCATCCATTCTAACCTACTTCCACGACCACTCATAGCATGACATAAGGTTGAATATGCAATATTACAAGCCTCAGCAATCATTTTCTGGTTTGGGGTACCTCCGTTATGTTGTTCTCGCTCGATCCAGGTCATGGCCATATCTTTTTTTCGTCTAGAGTAAGATCTCTGGAAGCCTCAATGGCTTGATAGGAACCTGAGGCGGTATAATAGTGGGTATGTTATTTGAGATGCAGTAGGACGGGTTTCTTTGTCGAATACATTTATTAGATATGGCAGCATTGAGGTATTTTATATCTACTGCTATTGTGCTTCGCCCTTACACCACCATTTACTTCAGCTGTTCTAGTTTTACATGGTGTCATGAATCCTGTTATAGGTTAAGTGTTGTCTTGTCTTCGGTGCCACACACTTGAACTTTCCCACAACCACTCTTGCAATATGAGAATCTCGCAGAGCTGGAAAGGACTGTAGTTTTCGTGTTAGATTTAAAGGCCAATACCAATCATGATAAGAAAATATACTAACTAATTGCAAATATATCAAAGATGAAGAAGGTGGTTTAAGTTAGTATTTTCTCAAAGTAGATGAGGTAGATATTGTATTGAGATATTATTTTCTAAATGGGGACACCAACTGGATTTTACCTAAGTGTTACAAACCTATCCTTAGTCTGCCGGACAAGGCACACTATCTCCTTTAACTGCAAGAGGTAACGATACGTACCGCTCGTCTTACCTCTCTTCAGGTCTCGTAGCCTTATGTCGCCTAGGGAATGCTGAGTCCTTTCACTCCTAGCCCATGCGACTGCTCCTTAGCGATACGTTTCTCGAATCACCTTTCGGTCGGGGATATAAACGGATGGTCGTAATAAGAATAAAGTATAGATTGAACTAATAGTAAAAGTATAACATAGGAAGTAACTTAGGTAGTTGCGTGAAGAGCTAGCTATCTGTGTCCGTGACCTTCCTTATATAGGCGCTCTTCCCACAACCCTAACCCTGGTGACTTTACTATGAGCCACCTCTTTACTATGACTGCCGTGTGAGTCATAGTATAACAAACGTCCTATGACTCACAATTTGAGTCATAGTATACAATCCCCCAAGTACCCAATTTCCATAAAAGATCATGTGCGCTAATCGCGTCACATGCGTGAAACCCCTGACTCATACTTGTAGTCAGGTGCGAAAATCATAACATCATATGACCTCACAATCGTGAGTCATGAAACAATAAATCAAATCAAACATCATAATCATAATTGATCACACAAATCGTGAGTCGTGTGAAACATTCCCTATTGCTAAGTCACGATTTGTGACAATAGCTCCTCTCTCCCCTCAGCTTGAGTCCCATCAGGCTATTCACCAAGTTTCATAACCTGGTTCCCAAATCTTCTCGCATCGCGACGGAACTT
>QFET01006995.1:0-22998 GCA_003316355.1 Tuber calosporum | reverse complement strand
GTTTTCGCTGGAGGTGGTTTGGCATGCTCTGGCCTTCTTGAGGGCATCTCTGGCGAGTTACTGGTTCTTCATGATCTGGGAAGCAATCTCGTCTGCTGCTTGTACTGAAGTGGGGAGAACTCTGGCGCTTGGGAGCAGGTTTGGTAGTCTGCAAAAGGTGATTTCGAAGGGATGAGAGTTCTGTGCTATCGCTGGGAGCTGCATTGATTGCAGTCTGGACATGAGGTAGGTGGCGAACCCACTTGTTTCCTTTAGGGTTAACATAGTTCCTAAGGCATTGGCGAACAGTTCTGATTCTGCGCTCAGTCTGTCCATTGGTCTGGTGATGGTAAGCTGTAGCCATGTTGAGATCAACATTGAGATTCGCCATAAGCTGTGTCCAAAAGCGTGAGGTAAACTTGGAGTCTCTGTCAGAGAAGAGGGAGGTAGGGAAACGATGAATGGAGAAGACTCGTTCAATGAGCGTGTGTGCTGTTTCTATAGCTGTGATGTTCTGGGAGACTGGTATGAGGTAGGTAAAGCCACTGAATCGATCCAAGACAACCATGATGAGTTCAAGCTTGGAATCGCTAGGGAAGGGTCCTGCCAAGTCAATTGCAAGGGACGAGAATGGCTCCCTGGGGACAGGGAGCGGGGTGACTAATCCTTCAGGGACAGTAGTAGGTTGCTTGTTGAGCTGGCATAGGTGGCATCTGCGGACATAGTCTTTAAAATTGTTCCTCATAGAGAGCCAGTAGAAGTGTCTTGAAGCATATACAAAACATTTCTGCCAACCCATATGTGCCAACTTTCCTTTCATGTAGTTGGTAAGCTGAAAGCGCGAAGGTCAAGCTGAGAAGAGTGCTGATCAAAGAAGCAGTCCTCATAATGGACAGGTGCTTCTGGGGTAGATAGGTCCCATCCTTGGTCGATATCCGGTATTTCTTTTTCTTTTCCTTTATCAATAACTGTATGAAAGACGAGGTAGCCATCGTCGTCGTGGAGGGGAGGAGGAACAGCCCACCTTTGTTCTGCTCTGCACTTGGGATGATGAGGGGAGACAAAGTTGGAGGAAGAGTAGAGAGGCAAGGGTCCTGGGATATCGCGAGATCCTGAGGGAAAGTATCCTGTATTCTTTCCATTCATGTGGGTTTGGCATTCGTCCCAGACACAGGTAGTCCAGTGCATGGCTCTGTGTCTATTAGATTCAAGAAATCGGTCCAGTTCATTGACTGGGGGTCGAGGAGGGTCTAGTGTGGGCTGAGGGTCAGGTTCAGTAAGTGTGGTGCTGGGGGCGATATTTCCAGAGGTGGTGACTGCAAGGGATTCCAATTGGGTGATAGAATCCTGGATTCGTTTAAAGCAGTTGGTGATAGCATCTGGATGCAGTGGTTGGTCCATATCTCCTGGAGTATTGTTAATTCTCGACACAAGGCCTGACTGTTGAGCTTTAGCTCGTTCAATAAGTACTGTGGCCTGGGATGGCTCTTGAGGGTTGCTGAGATAAGAGGAGGTCTCAACGATTTCACAACCTTGTATGGCATTGGTTGCAAGCTCGAGGGTATCTGCTGCTTTGTCCATTGCTTGTTCAACAGAATCTGAGTAGTGACTAGCTACTTGGGAGCTGGAGGGGTTTGAGCTGGTGCCATGATGTGAGTTCCACATGGAGTGGTGTTCAGGGGTAAGAATGCGAGAGGGTGCTTGAAGAGTGAGGGCAGAAGAAGGGTCTAGGGCATGGGCGATGTTGAGGTAGTGTCTTGATACACTGTTCATGGCGGAGGAGGGGGTCTTTATAGGTTTCTTCTCTGTAGGGTCTTCCAGTATTTGGTCTTCTTCAGCTGGGGTGTCTTCATAGATCCTTGATAATGCATCTGCAAGGACATTATCTTTGCCAGGTCTGTGTATGATATTCGAAATCATAAGATTGCAGGAACATGCGCCATCTAGTTTGGTGGTAAGGTAGGTCAGTCTGCTTCAGGAAAAAGGATAGTGCCTTGTTGTTTGATACCACAGTGAACTTGGTGCGATATAGAATCGGATGGAATGCCTCAATGGCAAACACAATCGCTAAAAGTTCCAATTCATGGACAGGGTAGTGCAGCTGACTTGTTGCAAACTTTCTGCTGTGGAATGCGGCAGGGTATGCTTTCTCAGGGGAGGGTCCTTGGCCAACCCATGCTCCTGATCCAACCTTAGAGGCGTCAGTAATGAGGTATATTGGATCAGCTGATGTCTCATATGAGATGGGGCAGACCGGAATAGTCTCCTTGGCCAGACGCTTAACCTGTTTGAAGGCTACCTCATGCAGGGGTCGCCATTCAAACACATCTAGAGAAATTAGGTCTGAGAGGGGGGCAGTGGTGGAGGCAAGGTGTGGAAGGAACTCTGCATGATAGATCACAACTCCTATAAAGGTCTGAACCTCCTTTTTCGATTTTGGAGTGAGCCAGTCTTGGATGGATCGAACTTTTTTCAGGGTTTGCATGAATTCCTTTCTCATCTATAACATGTCCTAGGAGTGAGAGCTTGTTGGGGAAGAATTTGCACTTGGCTGGTGATGCTTTGATTTGATGCTGTTTCAGTCTTTCCAAGACTGATCTGATGTGCGAAATATGGTCCTATACTGTTTCTGAGTAGATGGTAATGTCATCCATGTATGCCCAAACGAATTTTCCTATAAATCCATTTAGGACAAACTCTATAACTCTCATAGCTGTAGCAGGGGCGTTGGCATCTCCTTGCAGCATAACTCTGCATGCAAAGGATCCAAAAGTTGTCTTGATGATATTGTATTTCTGATCGCTGGGGAGAACTCGAATTTGGAAGTACCAGTTTGCTAGGTCAATAGTGGATCTGAACTTTCCTCTCGCAACAGTTCTGAGTATCATGGCTTGGTCGGGAATCGCTCCATGGTCCTTGATAGATATATCATTACTGGGTACAAGGTCTGCAAGCAGTCTGATTTCGCCATTGGGTTTCAGCTTTGGGAATATGTTGACTGGGTTGTGTGCCTCGCTTGGGTAAATGATTCCTTTAGCTTTCCAGTGCTCGAGCAATGCTCTGTATGCTTGCATGATCTTGTCAGGGAATGTGAAGAATCTCGGATTATGGTCTGAAATTGGGTCTTTCAGCTGGATGTGGTGGTTGACATCTCTCAAGGGTGGTAATTCCGCTGTCTTCTTGCCAGGTAATACTGTAGGAAACTCAGAAATGAAGTCAGGGGCATCTACTTCATTCATTGCTGAAAATCGTGCATGGCTTGCTTTCTTGCAGATCAAGGTGATTCCTTTATCAGGGAAGGTGATGATAGATTTTCCGCAATCTATAACAGCATGGTGTGCAGTAAGGTAAGGCATTCCTAGGAAGATATCATTGTTGTCCAGGGAACAGACTCGGGCTTCATAGATATTGCTGCTTTCTTTGTCAATCTGTATGACAGGCTTTGCAACATAATTGATTGCTGAGCGTGATCCTTTAACTGCCATTTTCAGGTTGATAGGGGTCTCGAGGTTTCTGGTAGGGATTTGGTGGGTGCTGACAAACTTTCCTGATATCAAGTTGTCTCCTGTGGTTCCTGTATCGAATAGTGCCTTTGCTTTGTGGCCATTGACTGTGATGTATGTTTCGAGGGCTTGGGATTGGGTTCCACTAGGTCCTGCATGGTTTGTGGTAACTGGGACTGATTCCTTTATATGGGGATCGTCTTCCTGGGTGTGGTATATTCTCCTGATATTCTGGGGTCTCCTAGTTCCTCCAGGGCCTCCATTTCCTCGCTGCTGGGTGCTCCTATACTTCTTCTTCCCAAAGTAGTTATCGGAGTAGTGTCCATGTTTTCCACAATAGTAACAATCATTGTCTCTTCTGCGCCAATCCTTTTCAGCCTGGGATACTCTTGGATGCTGAGAGGTATTGTTGGAGAACCTTGATTGATTTCGCTAGGTGTTGTTCTGGGGGCGCTTGGGTGCTTGTTGGGAAACTGCCTTAGAGGTTGCATTTCCTTGACGATTTCTATAGAGTCCTGTAGAGTGGGCAGTTGCATCTCGCTTTTCCGCTATCTCCACTAGTTGGGCAATGGAGGTATCTGAAGTGATGTGTGACTCCACTTCTCGCTTGAGTTTGATATCCATGGCATCTAGGAGTCTCTGCTTCGCTGAATTGTCCGAAATTGTTCCTGGGGGGAGACTGTCTCTCAAGGTTTCAAGTCTGATTACAGTATCGGTAATCTGGGCTGTTTTTCCGCCGGTAGTTTGCTTGACTTGTAGCCACTGTTTATAGATAGTATCAGTGGATGTGGAAGGAAGGATGTAGGCCTCGAATTTCTGTTTGAGTCAAGCAACTGTGTGGTCTCCTTGGGAAGCTTCATATTGGGTAAATTTATCGAGGGCTTTCTCTCTGCAATAGGCTCCAGAATATTGCAGGGCTTCAGGGGCATCGTCAGTTATGCCAAAGCTGGCGATGTATCGATGGACTGTGTTGAACCATGAGTTGATTCTCAATGGGTCTGGATCTTTTCCTTCTCCTGTGAATGTAAATGGTGCTGGCCATTTTGGACGATTATTTCCCTCTGGGTGGACTGACATGGCGACAGGTGCAGGGCTTGGATTGCTTGGTGGACTTGGTGGACTAGGTGGTCTTGGTGGACTAAGTAAATCGTCTGGTGCAGGGCTTGGTTCTCTTGGTTCTCTTGGTAGACTAGGTGGTCTATGTGGCGAAGCTGGGGGTGCAGGTCCTGGAGCGTCCTCTGGACCGGAATCTGATTCTGATTCTGAGCTTGGTTCTCTCTTGTATTGGACTTCTTGGTGGAGCTGTTCTTGGACTTGTTCTTGGACTTGGGCTTGGTCTTGGACTTGGTCTGGAGCTTGGGCTTGGGCGTGGTCTTGGGCTTGGTCTTGGTCTTCTTCTTCGCTACTGCTGCTATCTACTGAAGATAGTTCTGAGTCCACAGATGGTGGTGTAGGTGGCGGTACTGGCGCTAGACTTTGGGGTCCTGAGGAGGATGCTACCGATCCTCTAGTGAAGTGCCTTCTGGTATCTCTTGGAAGCGAAATGGTTGCTAGCTAGGGTGAGCTGGTCTGGTCAGGAGTCCGCTCAAGGCCTTCTTGGAAACAGGGAGGTGTACTAGTACTGCAGGGTCAAGGTAGGCGAAGGGTGATTAGTCCTCTGTCGAAGATCAAAGGTATTCTTGAGTCTAGGTCAAAAAATGTAACCTACTCCCAAGTATCTTGAGAATCCCAAAGGGACCCTGAAGATACTATTAGGATAGGGGGAGAAGCGTCGATGGATATGTCTTCAATAGACAAGGTAAAAGGTATGGAACTAATAGAGTGACTGTTCAACTTGTAGTATTAAAGATGATAGTCCTGTGAGGCTTGAGAGTCCGAATCCTTAAGGGATTGCAGGCTCTTTAAATACAAAAGATTGTAGCTAGGAAACTAAACAAAAGCACAAACATCCTGTCCAACAAACATAATAACAGAGGCAGCATACCAAGGTAACCATATTCCAAAAACAGAGGGTTAAAAGCAACAGGATGGAGCTAACAAAACAAGTAATGGAATCCAAACAGGAAGGAACAAGAGATCGCTACTACTATACAAATCCAGTAGGTATAGCAGGAGGATAGCGATACCCAACTGGGTAGAAGCAAAGAGGGGTAGTGGTAAGCAAAACAAGTAAAGAATAACCAGGTAGGAAGTCATAACCAAGTAGGAAGGGACAAACAAATAGTAGCGCTTATCAGGTATAAACCTAAATGAGTAATAACCAACATCAAGTAAGTAGTAATAGTAGAAACATAATAGGATTCCGTTACAGTAGCATCCAGGCAGGAAACTCTTAGGGAGACAAAACTACCTTGAACCTTCACTAGACTAGAGAGGAACGAAGCCATTCACGGCTCTAGTGGACTACCTGCTATGATGACCAGTGCATTACACACAGAGACAGCAAAGAAGCCAATGGATATTTCCCCAGGGACCGTGAAAAGCGAAAGCAAGCAAAGAGAGCGAAAGCAACATTAGATACCTCAATGGACAGTAGCCCCCCTCCGTCAAACGATAGCTCTATGTCCCTACCCTCACCAGGAAACTAATACCTCTGACTTGCACATATGTTAACTCCAGCCTGCCCACCTCCAGCTTCACCAGCTTCGCCAGCTCCTATACCACTCTATACAGATCCTGAAGCTTTCTTGAACTCTACAGAAACTGACAAGGACCAGACCTTTCCTGGTACCCTCCATTCATCCCTTATGGGAAAATTCCGCCCTGCTGTCATTCAAGCTCTCCAGAATGACCCTCTTTTCCGGCAAGTCCTGGAGACAACTGACAAGCTACACAATTCAATCCAGGATGGCCTCCTCATAGCTAACAATACCAATGGCTATTCTAACATCTATATCACTATGGGACCCTTAGAAAGGGGAGTATCCCTTCGAGATTTCATCCTTAAAACAGTTCATGAAGGCCTAGGACATTTCTCAGCTCACAAATCCTACAAGTATGCCACTTGTTTCTTCTGGTGGCCTCAGATGCACCAGGACTTCATAGCCTACTGTCGCTCTTGTCATCAATGTTAGATCAACAAGGAGCCAACAACACTTCCAGCAGGTAGATCCCTAGCCCTGCCAGCACCTGCTGAAGCCTACAAATCCCTTACCATCAATTTCGCTGACCCTTCAACAAATCAAATTACCATACTACCATTATAGTTATTATTGATCGCTTTACCTCCTACACTTATCTTATAACACTTCAGGACTCGGCCACCTCTGAAAAAGTATTCAGCAAGCTGCAGAAGGCAATATTTGATGTTCATGGACATACCCTGAGCATAGTATTGGACCTAGACTCCCGCTGTACCTCTAAGTTCTGGTCTCAGATTATGAAGTCAATGGGAATCCAGGTCTTGATGGCAACTCAATACCACCACCAAACCAATGGCCAGGTAGAGCGCTGGATCCATACCCTTAAACAGATGATGAGGAACTTCATCAACAAAAGATAAAACAACTGGTCCAAAGCCCTCCCAGCGATAGCAGCAGCCATGAATGGCGCCCCCCATGAATCTTTAGGAATATCTCCATACCAAGCACTCTATAGACACTCTTGGAAGCTCTTCAATCCTGTCCTCAGATCCGCCATCAAGGTATAAGCAGTGGACGAGACCTTGAATGCCCATGAAGCCACCAGGATTGAAGTTGATATGGACAGAAAGCATGCCACATTCCAGAAGACTGTGCAAGCAGATAAAAAGAGGAACCCCAATCGTAGACCATTCAACATTGGCACCAGAGTCCTTATTAGAGGACGCCCTTACACCTCCACCCCTGGACCATCCAAGAAGCTAGAGCCTCGCTGGTTTGGACCCTTTAAGGTCCGAGAGCAGGACTCTAGTAGCGATAACTACAAGCTTGAATTACCTAAGAGAATTGAGTGCCAGAAGCCATACTTTCACATCTCATGCCTCAAGGAATACCATGAGAATGATCCGAATGGTTATACATCCAGGAGGATGGATAAGTCGGCCCCTATACTGATCAACAATGCAGAAGAATGGGAAGCAGAGGAGATACTGGATTATCGCCTACAGAACAACAAAGTCGAGTTCCTGGTAAACTGGAAAGGGTATGAAAGGACAGATGACTCTTGGGAACCTATCGAGAACCTGGAGAACTCAATGGAAATCATAGCAGAATACTGGAAAGAAAACCACAACACAGAGCCGATGCCTAAGATCACCTCCCACTATGTCAGGACCTCTTGGCAGCCAATGGAAGTCTCTACAATCCCTTGCCCTAGAACCATAGTACCCAACGATTTCTGGCAGCCCTATAACGATGAGGAATACGAATCTGCACGCTCAGATGATCGCTACTTCAACACTGATGATGATTTTATGCTCTGGCCTTGGGAGAGCAGCGATGAGGCCTATGGCATTTGGAGAAGATAAGTTTTGTTCAGATTTGGGGAATGAAACATGTGTACATGTTCCGGTACCTCTATTACCACTCTCTTTAGCCTTTCCTTTGTCAGATTACATTCATTTGATTTGATTTCTTTTGTATTTGATTTCCCTACCGGAATCTCTAGATTCCGGCGCCCTGATTACTGTATGCTTTGGAGGATCAGCAGGATTGTGCCCCACGAGTTCCAAGGGAAGGAACAGGTCATGTATACTCGTGGTAGGATAGAGGCAGTGTTGTGGGAAAGCCCTATGCTTTCCAGGACTCCGGCAGGGCCACAGGATTCCGGTAGCTGTACACTCACTGGTAATGATAGTGGCTGCAGGTTTCCAGAGCCTCAGCTCTTGCAGGAAAGATTTCATGTATTTCAGAGTGGTCTCCTGGCTTGCAGGAGACATGAGGCTTCAGACAGATGCCTTAACAGTGAATACACTTGGTTGATCGGCGATCCTATTGTTCCCCTTCGCTCTATAAACCATTCTATTGTAATCACCTTCTCTTCGCCTCTCTGCAGGTCTCCCTTAGACACCAAAGCGATAGCAGGCTACCCCTTAGGCTCTATTGTATAACAGTTAACACAGGCTAGCGCCTGTTACAGGTTACTTGTTTCCTAGTAACCTGACTACCCAAGCACCGTTGCAGTTGGTGCCATTAGGACATTTCATGTGTCGGATAATTCCCGTAACCGTGGTGCTGTTTCACTCTGTATGTGATTAACCTTTAATTGCACGGTCGCCGTCGGTGGTTTGCACCAGAATTTCAGTCTGTCCTTAGGTACAGCTTTAGCAAAGGTTCTTGCAACTACAATGTCCTTCCTGCATTTTCTCCAGTTATGGTTGCTAAGGCCACAACAAGTGCAACCTTTTCCTTCCTATAGCTTATCCACAACCTCTTGTGGAATTCCGTTATGAGCTTTCTTCCAGTTTGTGTGCTCATTATTGTTTTGGTTTCCCACTTTCTTTTCTGATGGGTTTGGCTTAATCCTTTTCAATTTTTGATCCTTGAATCCGTGGGAACCTCGCTTAGCATAGACCCCTTTATTGGTATCATTACATTTCCTTTTCAAGAGGGATGCATTCGTCAAGGGTTCACCTTTCGATAGTTTCCGCCGTTCAAGGAATTCCTCCTTTTGTCCACCAACTTCCTGTATGGTTTCCATCTATTCGTCATCAGAGGAGAATTGCAAATGCGATAACCGTCATAGAATTTCTTCTGGAAGTTTGCTTTCCACTCGTACCCTCTAACAAATTCCAGTAAGGCCAGCTTTGATGTTGAGGTTTTCGAGGAGAAGTAGATATGTGTCTATTTTTCCCTTATAGACTACCTTAGTCATTTCTTCTAGGGCACATCGCTCCTCTTCAATGCCAATTTATTGCTTTGAAATTTCTTGTCAAAAGTGTTCCCATGTGGAATAGTTCAGGTCCCGATTATATCCACCTAATCCACCCATCACCTTGCGGTATTTATCCGAGAAGGGTGCTACTTTGTTCCCCTTTGTTTTCCCCAAAGCAAAGACTATTCGGTGAGCATGATTTTCCCACTGTGTAGGGTTGCGATCGAAATAGTCTTCACTGGCTGTCAACCAATTTCGAACATCTTGGTTGTCATTTCCTTCAGAGAAGTAAGGTGGTTCCGCTATTAGCTTAGCTGGTTGGGAGAGTACACCAATACGTTCTAAGAAAGCCATAGTTAACTTGTCCTCAGGTACATCATTTCTGGGAATAGATGAAATATGGGGAGCACGTTCCGGCCTGCCGCCCTTTCTGCCCCGACCATCCTCAGCATGACTATCGAACCCGTCATCATCATCTGGGTCAGGGGAATCACCAAGGTTACCTGGTGGTGGTGGCAGTGGTAGGTTATTTCTTCCACAGTCGACTCCTTTTCCTTTATCCTTATTTGGAGTTGACGCAGATTCCTTTGTAGGAATAGTACCTTCTATGGGTATTATTGATTGTCTTTGGTTGGACGGTCCTTGGTCACCATCACTAGGTCCATACTGTGTTGGTGCAGGGGTCCTTTCCGCCAACTGAAGTCCAATAGCATCCAGGTAGGCCTTCATACCTCTGCTCGGTTCTCGTTGCTGTTGAGCAGCAATTTCGCATTGCTCATTCATCCTTCTGGTCCATTCCTGTTCCTGTTGGTTCAACTTAGTATAAAGTTTCATTAGTGCCTTTTCAAGGATTCGGTCCCTTGTTTCAGAGACGTGTGCCTGTTGCTCCTGTTGAGCCTGTTGGCGTCGGAACTCTTCCTGAACCTGGGCACATAACCTTGGCTGCTCCCGTTCGGTATCGCCACTCAATTGTTCTAATCCACGGCGACCTTCCTGTATCTCAGCATCATTGATGACTTCACCTCTGGCCATAGAGCTCTGCAGCAATTCTATCATTTTAAACCCCTGCTTGGCCTCCAGTGATAGTGCTGAGATCGCAATATAATTCTCATCTGCACTTTCTTTCTGGGATCGGTTCAGGTGGCGTAATGCATAGACCACATTTTGCAGGAAGTTATCCTGTGTATTGACAGGCTTCTTGGTACGCTCAGCACGTGTCTGAAATCTTGATAGTGGATGACCCAAATGGATAATGGGAGAGCTGGTCCCCCTTCGGGATGGAATTAGAGATGCCGAAGGGGTAGATTCTGTATCATCCTCTTCGATCATCCAATCTGGTCCCAAAGGACTAGGAATTGGTGTGTCATCTCGTGCCATAGCCATAGTTCGCTATAACTCCCGGATGTCTTTCTAAACAGTATATTAGTGAACCGTATAGTTCAACTATAGCGGTATTTCCGCAAGGTCAGCAGTAAGTGTCTCTACCAAAGAGGGAAGGTAAATTATTGTTTCTGTTTTGTGAAAGCAGTTATACGTCGTCTATCTTAGCAATAGATATATTCTGTATATTTTCGCTGTATGTGCGCAAGCTGTCGAAGTGTGACTGTGCGGAGGTCCCGAGAGTATTATCCGCAGCTGATAGGAAATATGTTGTTAAAGTTAAGAGGTCGACAGTGCCCATAATGTTGGCACTAATGAAACCTTTGAGCGTCGAAGTATTCTCTGGGTATGAGAGAATATAGAGGTGCTTTGGTGACAGGAGAATAACAATATAGTATTACGGGGTAGACAATTCAGTACTGTTGAATTGACTAGTCCATGCTCGTATCGAGCAACTTGGAGAACTGTCAGAAATGCTTGGTAAAATGTATGATAAAAGATAAAAGATTTTCTCGAAGGCTTTATCAATTGAATAACTTGATAAACTGATATATTGTTAAGGTCTCTTCTCCATTGCTTGATGATCCCTTAACTACGGGAGATTGCTAACTATTTATAAACTTTTTCCTGGTACTTTTGTTGGCCATATAAAGAAGTATCCTGAGAGACTTTGGCCATGGTCTTTAAAAGTACGAACACAGTTTGACCCTGAAGATGTATGACCCCACTACAGCAAATGATCCCCCCGACAGTCTATTTCTCTGAGGGTGTCAAGCACTCCACCAGTAGAGAGCCTTCAATCTCTTTGCCAAATAAACTAAGTTCAAGTTGATGCCACCCATTTGCGAACATCATATCGAATACTAGGTGATCAGTCTGGATGGCCATCTTTCCTACATATATGCACTCATGTGCAGATGCATTCGGATTATCAAGAATGCAGAATACGTAATAGATCCACTTGGATAAATTACTCTATCATCTTTTACCGAAGCTGAGTAGTTCTAGATACGATCCTACTTCTTGCCAGTGTGGGTTGTAGTCAATATAGTCACCTCCCGGTGCTATTTACCATCACATCCTTAGACTCGAAAGTCTAGTACCATATCCCATATGTGTAACAGGCACTGTCAGCTACTCACCTTTGACAACATGTTCCTCTCTACTGCTGAGAGTACACACTTGACCTCCCTGCAATACCCCCCAGATATCTACGCAGTATTTACCAAAAATACATTGGTAAAGGTTTATTTGCAAGATGGACAATGGATAACCGCCTTCTTAAAACTCAACCAATAATCTATCAAAGATTATATAGAAAATCTACTACTTTGCCTCTATTCCTACTGCTCAATTTTTGAGCCTCTGTTACAAATCTATCCCTAGTCTGCCGGACAAGGCACACTATATTCTTCTACTGTTCAGGTAATGATACGTACCGCTGGTCTTACTACTCATCAGGTCTCGTAGCCTTAAATCGCCGTGGGAACAATGAGTCCTCTCACTCCTAGTCCGGGCGACTGCTCCTTAGTGATACGTTCCTTGAATCCGCTTTCGGTTGGTGATATAAATGGATGGTCGTAGTAAGAGTAGAGTATAGATTGAACTAATAGGTAAAATATAATATAAGAAGTAAGTTAGGTGGTTGCATGAAGAGCTAGCTATCTGTGTCCGTGACCCTCCTTATATAGACGCTCTTCCCACAACCCTAACCCTGGTGACTTTACTATGAGTCACCTCCTTACTATGACTGCCGCATGAGTAATAGTATAATAAACATCCCATGACTCATAACTTGAGTCATAGTATACAATCCCCATAGTTATCCAATTCCATAAAAGGTCATGTGCGCTAATCGCGTCACATGTGTGAAACTCCTGACTCATTCTTGTAGTCAGGTGCGAAACTTATAACTTCATATGACCTCAAAATTGTGAGTCATGAAGCTATAAACATAAATCAAACCAACAAAATATCATAATCATAAATAATCTCTCAAATCGTGAGTCATGTGAAATATTCCATGCTGCAAAGTCACGATTTGTGACAACCTCTAGCGATCCAACAACTGAGAAGTACCACTGATACTCTCTCATCAGGATAAGATATCATTAGCTTTGATCCTTTATCTACCATATCTTCTTTTGAAGAGATACTCGCAGCTCACATTGTGGAAATATCACTATTTGAATTAGTTGAACCATCATGGTTCACTAGAACATCATTAGTACCTATACTCAATGAGATTAAATATATCTAGGCTTACTTTCATGGGTAAGACTTTGTAGGGCACAAAAATGGGAATTGAGCTTCTGAGTAGTCAGATTTTGTTTCTGTGCATGACTTTTGTGGCTGAAGGTCAGAGGACAAGCCATTTTAAATTTTCTTACACTGAAACCATAAAGTTTTTAAGCATGCTGCTATGACAATAGTACAAGATAACACCCCAGTTGCTAGTCCTTGGGGGCCAGATAGGATAATTGAAGAAGATGATACTGTAATAACCTTTTGAGCTTACTTAATTCCATCCCGAAGCCATCCCACCTCTCCTATTACCCATTGGGGTTAACCATCTTGTAGAGTTCAGAAACTTGCAGAGCGAGCTAAGAAACCTATCAGCACCAAAGCTAACCTTCTGCAAAATATAGTTTATGCAATAGGCAATCTGGACTAATGCTTGAAAGAAGGAAAGTGCAGATGAGAATCACATAGCGATCTGAGTACTATCATAGGAGGCCAGGCAGAGTTTTACATTGCTAGAATTATTGCAAAGCTGTATGGCCAGAGGTGAAGTTATCAATAATGCTGAGATATAGAAAGGTCACTGAATAATAGAACAATTAAGTGGTGACACTGAACAGGAGCAGCAAGGGTTACATGCCTAGGTTCAGGAAGAAATCCGGAGGTAACAGGCTTAACAGGAGCAACAGGCCCATATCTCTGAAACCAGTGAATCAAATTCTTGAAAAGGCGCTAATGGCCCTAGATGTTAAGTTAAATCAACAGGTCAGGAATAGACCTGGAGAATAACTGCGCAACAAGATTTTGCAGCTAAACAATAACGATAACAGAGTGAAAGTATTAAGGAATACTTATACACTCTTGAACGCCAACTGGCCGACAAACCAGTGGCACTACCAACTCAGCAGGGACCCAGTGATGGTGATCCAGGGCCTTCCAATTATAGTGTCGCCCAAAGTACATATTGAGGGTACGGGACCAACAAAAGTGTCATCATCGACTACTAGGAATGATAAAGGAAAAGGCATCGACTGTTGAGGAAACTACCTACCACTGCCACTACCATAAGGCAACCTTAGTGATACCCTTGAACCAGTTGATGATGATGGGTCCGAAAGTGACAGACAGGATAGACGGGGGAGAAACGACGTCAAGCCAAACCACTGTCCCGATTTACCATCTATTTCCAAAAATGATATACCCGAGGACAGGTTAACTTTGGCTTTCTTAGAGTATATAGGTGGACTCTACCAACCAGAAAGGCCAATAGCGAACTACGCTACTTCTTTGTAGGAAATGACAACCAAGATGTTCCAATTTGATTGATGGCCTGTATTCGCAAAGAAAAAAACTTTGCGTCCAGTACTCCCTGTGCATCTGATACTCCAGAAGATGTAAATATGAACTCACAATCTAAATGGGTGTGCCCGGATGTATTATATCCAGACATGCACATTATCCAATGGTACACACCCGACGTCATGCTCTGGACCCTTCCTAGAATAGAATATAGAAAGATGCGGACACTAGACGTCTCACTCCGGACGACTGCGGACGCTTGTTCCTTTTTGCCAACTTGTCTCCGCTTATCAATACCTTCTTCAGGAGCACCTCCCTATCTTCTTTCCCCACTCAATTCCTCTCCCGCAATAGCTCGTTTCGTCACTGCATCTTCTGGATCTCACACTGTACTCGATTCTTGAGTCCTCATAACTTTCACTGTCACTCTGATTACTTGTAGCTTCACCTTCTTCTATCTCTATCTTTCAATCTCAGTTCATATTTCCTTACATCCACCAGCTGTTTTCACTGAACTACTAGTTTTCGTCTGCACCTTGTCTGCATTCACATAGTCCTTCTTTCTCTAGTTGTTATGATTAGGTAACTAAGTAAGGCAGGTGTTCACATGACTCATGGTTATGAGTCACAAGGGTTAGAGTTTTCAAACTATGACTTATTTATAGTCATGAGGTTTCATATGATGCATAATAGTGCAAACATAGTTATATTATGATTGGTTAATTGTGTGCATGACTCACACTTGTGAGTCATACAATGTAATGAGTTTCGCACATGACTCTTATGAGGAGTTATGGGTTTTACACATGTGACTACTTTGGAGCACATGACTGGTTTTATGAGACATGTAAGTCATGTGACCTATAAGTATGAGTCACTAGGGTTAGGGCTCAGGGAAGAGTTCTTATATAAGGACCTTTAGGCGGCTTGTAGCTAGGACTCTTCACGCAACATTCTAAGTTCTTTCCTATACAATTACTTTACCTCTTTACTGTCCCACTCCTCCATTGGAGTTGTGTAATAGGAACCAAAGTGTTCGGCTATTAATACAACATAGGTATAGGCCTAAGAACAATAGTGGATCTTCGCCTAGTACTACTTATTGAAATATTACTCCTCACTTGGTGGCTGAGATCAGCACCATGCCCGATAACAATCTGAGTTCAATCTTCAGACATTAAGGACCACCCAGTCATACTGGTTCTCTCTATAGAGAAGTAGTTACCCGTTGCATGATAGATAATAGCATAGGATCATAACACTATTATACTCTCCTTATTTTCTCCTCTCAGCAGGTCTCCCTTAGCGATCAAAGTGATACTAGGCTACTGCTTAGGCTTTATTGAATAACTATTCATACATGTGAGCGCCTTTTACAGACTGGATGTTTGAACCTTTTGTTATGTTTTCTTAGCTTCAATATTTTGGATTTAAAGAGCTTGTATTCTCTTCCAGATTCAAACTTTCGTGCCTTGCAGGACTATCATCTTTAATATCATATGTTGAATGCTGACTCCATTAGTTCCTTACCTTTTAACTTGTCTATTGAAGACCAACTCATCATCACTTCTCCCCCAACCCTATTGATATCGACAGTGTTTTTCTGTCATTCTCATGATACTTAGGAGTAGGTTACATGGCTTATAGTCTTAGGAGAAGATAAGTTTTGTTCTGATTTGAGGAATATAACATTTGTACATGTTTTGGTACCTGTATTACTATTCTCAGTAGCCTCTCCTTGCCAAATTATATTCATTTGATTTGATTTCTCTTTTATTTGATTTCCCTATCAGAATTTCTAGATTCTGACCCTCTGATTTCAGTATGCCTTAGGGGATTGTAGCCCATGATTTCCCATAGAGGAAACAGGTTATGTATACTAGTGGTAGGATCAAGACATTGGTGTGGGAAAGCCATGGCTCTCCAGGACGCCAGTAAGACTACAGCATTCAGGTAACTTAATACCTACTAGTAATGATAATGCCTTCAGATTTCAACGACCTTTGCTCTTAGTAGAAAGAATTAATGTTTTCAATAGTGGTTTTCTGAATTGCTGGAGACTGTAGACTTCAGACAAATGCCTAGATAATGAATACACTTGGTTGAATGGTGCTCCTATTCTTCCACTTTGCTTGTGAACGATTCTATTGTACTATCCTTCTTTTCGCCTTTTAGCAGGTCTCCCTTGAGGACTAAAGTGATAGCAGGCTACTACTTAAGCTTCATTGTATAACTACTAAAATAGGCCAGTACCTGTTACAGTTGGCACTAAGTAAGTTGACACATTGTACATATTGTGTCATATTGAAATCTCAATACAGTCTTTAGTTATTGCATACAGAAATGCTTTTACAGATACTATAATTCCCGTCTCATTTCAATTAACTTTGCTATTTTGAAATAATCTTAACTGGATTGTTGTCCTAATACAGGAAATACACTCAATCAACCATCCTAATTGTATGGCTACTGTAATGTCTTGAAAAATTCGGCTGGCTTGGTTGTAAGACGCAATGAATTTAAGACACTTGTGCTACTTACCTAATTTGGCTTCAAACGAACCTCAAGCACACAGCAGGTGAGAGCCAGACGCGTAGTACTTGTAATACCCATTCCCGTCCAGCATGACTACAGGAGCAGTATGGCAAGTAGCCACATCCTTGGCCAAATGGCTCCAATTAGTGGAAAGGGATCGATCTGTAACAGGCGCTAGCCTGAGTGAACGGTTATACAATAGAGCCTAAGCGGTAGCCTGCTAGCGCTTTGGTGTCTAAGGGAGACCTGCTGAGAGGCGAAGACAAGGGGAGTAAAATAGAATCGTTTATAGAGTAAAGGGGAACAATAGGATCGCCGTTCAACCAAGTGTATGCACTGTCTAGGCTTCTGTCTGAACTCTGATGTCTCCTGCTAGCCAGGAGACCACTCTTAAATACATGAAATCTTTCCTGCAAGAGCTGAGGCTCTGGAAACCCGCAGCCACTATCATTACCTGTTAGTGTACAGCTACCGGAATCTTGTAGCCCTGCCGGAGTCCTAGAAAGCCTGAGGCTTTCCCACAACACTGCCTCTATCCTACCGCGGGTATACATGACCTGTTCCTTCCCTTAGAACTCCTGGGGCACAATTCCGCCGATCCTCCAAAGCATACAGTAATCAGGGCGCCGGAATCTAGAGATTCCGGTAGGGGAATCAAATACAAAAGAAATCAAATCAAATGAATGTAATCTGACAAAGGAAAGGCTAACGAGAGTGGGAATAGAGATACCGGAACATGTACACATGTTACATTCCCCAAATCTGAACAAAACTTATCTTCTCCTAAGGCCATAGGCTTCATGGCTGCTCTCCCAAGGCCAGAGCATAGAATCATCATCAGTGTTGAAGTAGCTATCATCTGAGCCTGCAGAATCGTATTCTTCATCGTTATAGGGCTGCCAGAAATTGTAGGGTACTATGGTTCTGGGGCAAGGGATTGTAGAGACTTCCATAGGCTCCCAAGAGGTCCTGACATAGTGGGAGGTGATTTTAGGCATCGGTTCTGTGCTATGGTTTTCTTTCCAATATTCCGCTATGAATTCCATTGAGTTCTCCAGGTTCTCGATAGGTTCACAAGAGTCATCTGTCCTTTCATACCCTTTCCAGTGTACCAGGAACTCGACTCTGTTGTTATGTAGGCGATAATCCAGTATCTCCTCTGCTTCCCATTCTTCTGCATTATTGATGAGTAAAGAGGCCGGCCTATCCATCCTCCTGGATGCAAATCTATTGGGATCGTTCTCATGGTATTCCTTCTGGCATGAGATGTGAAAGTATGGCTTCTGGCGCTCCATTCTCTTAGGCAATTCCAGCTTGTAGTTATCGCTACTAGAGTCATACTCTAGGACCTTAAAGGGTCCAAACCAGCGAGGCTCTAGCTTCTTGGATCGTCCAAGGGCGGAGGTGTAAGGGCGTCCTCTAACAAGAACTCTGGTGCCAATGTTGAATGGTCTTCGATAGGGGTTCCTCTTTTTATCTGCTTCCACAGTCTGCCGGAATGTGGCATGCTTTCTGGCCATATCAACTTCCATCCTGGTGGCTTCATGGGCATTCAAGATCTCGTCCACTGCTGGTACTTTGCTGGCGGATCTGAGGACAGGATTCAAGAGCTTCCAAGGGTATCCATAGAGTGCATGGAATGGAGATATTCCTAAGGATTCATGGGGGGCGCCATTCTTGGCTGCTGCTATAGCTGGGAGGGCTTTGGACCAGTTGTTCTGTCTTTTGTTGATGAAGTTCGTCATCATCTGTTTAAGGGTGCGAATCTGGCGCTCTACCTGGCCATTGGTTTGGTGGTGGTATTGAGTTGCCATCCAGACCTGGATTCCCATTGACTTCATAATCTGAGACCAGAACTTGGAGCTAAAGCGGGAATCTTGGTCCAGTACTATGCTTAGGGGATGTCCATGAACATCAAATATCGTCTTCAGGAGCTTGCTGAATACTTTTTCGGAGGTGGCAGAGTCCTGAAGTGGTATAAGATGAGTGTAGGAGGTAAAGCGATCAATAATAACCATGATGGTAGTATGGTTATTTGATTTGTTGAAGGGGCCAGCGAAATTGATGGCAAGGGATTGGTAGGCTTCGTCAGGTGCTGGCAGGGCTAGAGATCTACCTGCCAGAAGTGTGGTTGACTCCTTGTTAATCTGACATTGATGACAAGAGCAACAGTAGGCTATGAAGTCCTGGCGCATCTGAGGCCACCAGAAGAAACAAGCGGCGTACTTGTAGGACTTGTGAGCTGAGAAATGTCCTAGGCCTTCTGAACTGTTTTAAGGATGAAATCCCAGAGGGATACTCCCCTTTCTAAGGGTCCCATAGGGATATAGATATTAGAATAGCCGTTGGTATTGTCAACTATGAGGAGGCCATCCTGGATTGAATAGTGTAGCTTATCAGTTGTCTCCAGGACTCGCCGGAAAAGAGGGTCATTCTGGAGAGATTCAATGATACCTGGGTGGAATTTTCCCATGAGGGATGAGTGGAGAGTACCAAGGAAGGTCTGGGCCTTATCAGTTTCCCTAGAATTCCAGAAAACTTCATGATCACTATAGAGGGGTCTAGAAGCTAGCGAAGCTGGTGAAGCCAGAGGTGGGGAGGCTGGAGTTAACATATCTGCAAGTCTGAGCTATTTTTTCCAGGTGATGGTAGGGACATAGAGCTATCGTTTGGTGGAGTGGGGCTACTGTCCATTGAAGTATCTGATGTTGCTTTCGCTTTCTTTGCTTGCTTTCACGTTTCAGGGTCCTTTGGGTAATATCAATTGGCTTCTTTGCTGTCTCTGTGTGTGAGGCACTGGTCATCATAGCAGGCGGTCCAAGAGAGCGCTGAATGGCTTCGTTCCTCTCTAGTCTGGTGAAGGTTCAAGGTAGCTTTGTCTCCCCAAGAGTTGCCTGCCTGGATGCTGCTATCGTTGCTGCTAGCGCTATTCTTGCACTTTTGGGAGCGAGTGACTGCATTGGCTGCTATCTCTTTGCTTGCTAGGTAGTCTGGGAGGGAGTGGTAGATATATTCGCGAGTAGTGAGGGATGGAGAGTGCTGTGTTTCTTCAATGGTTTCCATTTCGCTGTCGGAATCTAGGCTATAGTATGAGGAGGAAGTGTAGTTGGCTTGAATATGATTGGAGTTGTGGTTCTGGAGATCTGAATTTTCGCAGGTGGGGTCCTGTAGTATTATATCATCAGGCCCTGAATTGGTCTCATGAACTCTGGATAGATAGTCCGCCAGAAAATTCGAAACTCCAAGCCTGTATTCTATTTTAAAATTAAAGCGGCTAAGATGCATTATCCATCTTTGCTGTCGCTTACTGAGATTCTTCTGTATCTTGAGCTTGGTAAGACTCTCATGAACGGTAACTATGGTGAACTTTGTGTGGGACAACAGGTTGGCGAAGGCTTGTACAGCCTCAACTATTGCAAGCGCTTCCTGTTAGTGGGTGGGGTAGTTACTCATAGAGGCTGACAGTTTCCTGGAATGGAATGCTGCCGGTCTGGCTGTATCTCTGGTTGGTCCTTGGCCTATCCAAGCACCAGTGCTGGCAGGAGATGCATCTGTGAATAGCCAGATTGGTTCTTAGTTGGTATAGTCAATAGGTTTAAGAATTAGATGATTTTTCGCCGCCTTTTTCACTGCTTGAAAGGCTGCTTCCTGCAAGTCTGTCCATATCCATTCAGCATCGCCGGTAAGCTCTGTAAGTGGTGCAGTAATGGTGGCGATGTGTGGGAGGAACTGGGAGATATAATTAACCATCCCACTAAAGCGCTGAAGTTCCTTTCTGTTCTGAGGTCTTGTCTAGTCCTCAACGCTTCTGATCTTCTCTGGTGCTGGGTGAATGCCTTTATCATCGATAAGGTGACCTAGGATATCAAGCTTTTGTGCAAAGAAGACACTCTTCTTTGGGTTGGCATATAGCTGCGCTTTTTGCAGTTTCTGGCAAATAACTTTGATATGCTTGATATGGTCTTGGCGTGTATTGCTATATATCAGGATATCGTCCATGTATACTCATACAAAGACTCCTAACTCTTCTGATAGTGTATCTTCCATGACTCGCATGAAAGTTCCTAGCGCATTTGTATCTCCTTGCAGCATCACTCTACAGGCGAAGCCTCCAAAGGGTGTCTTGATAGTGTTATACTTCTCATCCTCAGGCTCAACCCTAGTCTGAAAGTAGGCATCACTGAGGTCTATCTTGCTTCGGAATTTGGCTCTGCCCACATTGTTGAGTATGAGCTGCTGATTAGGGATTGGGGCTTTGTCCTTTTTAGTGTTCTTATGCCTATAGCGAAGGTCGACTAACGGTCTTATCCAGCCATCAGGTTTCCATTGAATGAACATGCAGGCGCCTCCAGGAGTCTGTGATCTGTAGAGTATTCCTGCCCTTATTTGCTTCTCTATCCATGCCTTGAATTTAGGGATCAATTTTTCGGGGGTCTTGAATGTTGGCATCTTGACATCAAGGTCTGGGTCCTTGATCATGATCTGGTGGTTAAAGCGCCGCAATGGTTGTAGGGTTTCAGGTATTTCTGTAACAAAACCCTGTGGGAACATCTTGAGGAAATCTGGTATATCTTCCTGTTTAGCCATAGCTGAGCGAGGCTAGGTGCTGTTCCCATTGCAGTTTACTCTAACTTTATAGTCAGGGAAGTAGAGGGTATATTTTCGGCAGTCTATGACTGCTCCAAAGCGTATGAGGTCATGCATACTGAGTAGGATATCATATTCTGATACTGGAGTGATGCTCATGTGTACCTTAGGTACCTTCATGGTACCAATTTCGATATCTGTGATGCAGGAGTGATTGCTGCTTGATCTGGATCCCTTGACACCCATTTTGTGCGTTGTAGGCGTCTTCTTATTGGTATAAGGGATATTGTTTGTTGTAACAATATGTTTGCTGATTAGGGTACCGCCAATGGTTCCAGTGTCTGCTAAGACCCTGGCAGGTTTCTTGTTGACTATCATTGTAAATTCTAATGTTTGGAATGGCCTGGCCGCCTCCTTGGGGGCGCCAACAGTAGTCTTGTAGGTTATGATAGTATTCCTTCCATCCAACTCTTCTGTGTCATCGCTCTCTGCCTCATAGTGCTCTTCATCGCTATCGGGGGTGTCCTGGGTTACAGTGAGATGATTGGACTTGATTTCCTTCTTTGGACAATCATTTGCCATATGTCCTGCTTCTCCACAGTAGTAACAGGCTCCTTCTCTCTTGCGTCGATCCATTTCCTGCTCACTTGGCTTCTTATGCTTGGGAGGGATCGATTTTCTCGCTAGAGCTTTGTCTTTTCCTGCTGGCTTGCTGCTGGTTTGTTGTAGAGGGTTCTTAGCTTTGTTTGGCTTATTTCCAGAGGTGCTGGAGGAGCTGCCGCTACTCGCATAGGCTCCTCTCTTGAACATTGTTGCATCATATCTCTCTGCGAATTGGACAACTTGATTCCAGGTATCGGTATCTCTTATCTATGGTTCCACATTTCTTCTGAACCTGAGATCCATGGCATCCAAAAAGCGTTGTCTTTGTGCATAGTCTGATATTGAGTCTCTAGGCAGTGTTCCTCTAAGGTCTTCTAGTTCTCCAGCAATCTTGGAGATTCTCGCTGGCTTGCCTCCTGAGGACTGTTGTATCTTCTGCCATTTGAGGTATAGGTTACCTGTGTTGGTTGATGCTTCAAAAAGCTGTTTAAATTGATTCTTGAATTCTTGGAGGAAGGGTTGGTTGTCTTCAAACTCATCCATGAGGTTGAGGTAGGCACTATGTGCTCACTTTTCTGTATAGATGCCATAGTAGTCCACTACATCCTCAATGTCATCAAGGACATCATACTTGGATAAGTACTTCTTAACCTCCCTAAACCCGCACTTGAGTTTGTCTGGTTGTAGATCTTCGCCTTCTCCACTGAATTTGAATGGTGGTGGAAGCTTGATCTTTGGTTTCCTGGGTTGGTCTGGAGCGTCAGCCATCGTCCTAGATGCTGGCGGAGGTGCTGGCCATTGTCTGGGAGTTAATAGTTCTTTCCCTTTTCCTTGAGGTGCTAGTGGTGGTCTAGAGGGTCCAGGGGAGTCTGGAAATCCGCCAGAGGGTGTCTCGCTTCTTGAGGGTACTGCAGAGTGTGGTAGGGTTCCAAAGACTGTCTCCAAGATGCTTCTGGTTCTTGGTCTCGATTCCTGAGCTGTCTCTATTCTCTGGTTTTCCCTTTGGACGATTTGCTCTACTGTAAGGTCCTCTTCTGAGTCTGTATCAAGGTCTCCTGGTTGTAGGAAACTTTGTCTA